>PVJS01036675.1:7848-20425 GCA_004027185.1 Glis glis | reverse complement strand
CCCCAAAAAAAAAAAAAAAAGAAATAATGCTACGTATATAAACAAAATTACCAATTCCAATCTCAAAGACAAGGAGGAGGGTGGGACTCGGAGGGAAGTGCTCCAAGAGTTGTGTGCATGTATGTTTCTATCACTCTATACCCCAATATGATATATAATTATAATGTACCAAATAAAAAATAAATAAAAGGGGTGGGGATGTAGCTCAGTGGTACAGTGTCCTTGGTTTCAATCCGTGAACCCCCCAAAAGAGAGAAAGGAGCCAGACACAGGACTAGAAGTTGTATGGCTATTTATATGAAATATCCAGAGGATGCAAATTCATAGACAGTAGTGTGATTGCCTATAGCTAGAAGAGATGGGGGAGATAAGGAGTGACTGCTAATGGGGGGGACAGCTGATGAAAGTATTCTAAAACTGATTGTGGTGATGTATGTGCAGCAGTGAATATATTAAAAACCACTGAACTTGTAATACCAGTACTTGGGAGGCTAACACAGAAGGATCAAAGCCAGCCTCAGCAGCTTAGCAAGATCCTGTTTCCAAGTATAAAATAAAATAGGGCTGCGGTGTAGCTCAAAGGTAGAATGCCACTGGGTACAATCCCCAGTATCACAAAAGAAAAAAGAAAAAAAGAGAGAAAGAGAGAAAAAAAACTCAAAAGGTGAATTGTGTTCTCAAAAGGTGAATTGTGAATTGCATAGTATGTGAATTATATCTCAATAAAGCTATTTTATTTTTTTTTAAGTGTGTTGAGTCTATTAGGGTCACTGATCTAGACCCACCCTGGCACATTTCCAGAACGTTGAGACCTCATGAGAGAAATAACAGTTTTACAGGATGTGATGAATTTCTATAGAATTCCATTCCAGCCACTCACCTCTGAGGGGGTTTCCCTGATCTCTGTGACCCTGAAGAGGGATTGATTCAGTCTGGATGCCTGAATAATTGACATACACAGTTGTCAGACTTCAGCATTCTACACCCATCCACATGGCTCCCACCATCTTTGTGGACAACCCATATTTACCTTACTTGTATAAAGGATCCACTTTTTTTTTTTTTTTTTGCGGTACCGGGGATTGAACCCAGGGGCGTTATACCTCTGCGCTACACCCCCGGCCCTATTTTTTATCCTTTATTTTGAAACCGGGTCTCACGAAGTTGTGGAGGGCCTCACTAAGTAGAGAGAGACAGGGAGGGAGAGAGAGAGAAAGAGAGAGCTGAGGCTGGCCGCGAACCCGGATCCTCCAGTCTCCACCTCCCAAAGTACTGGGATTACAAGTGTGCACCACCACGCCCGGCGAGGATCCACTTTTTAACAAAAACTCTAACCACTAACTTTAACCCTGATCTAATAAAACCACTCATGTAATTACTGAGTGTGAGAGTGTGACAGAGTCTGACTCCATTTTGTATGTGTGTGTGGGGGGGGGACCCAGGGGCATTCTACCTCTGAGTTATACCCCTAGCCTTTTTACTTTTTTGTTTGAAACAGGGTCTCCCTAGGTTGCAGAGGCTCGCTATGTTGCCGAGGCTATACTGGAACCTGAAACCCTCCTGTCTAAGCCTCCCAAGTACTGGGATTACAGGTGTGTGCCACCAAGGCTGGCTGACACCCCTTTTTTTGTGGCACTGGGGATTGAACCCAGGGGCATTCATCTCTGAGCTACACTCCCAGCCCAATTTTATTTTTATTTTGAAACACTGTCTCTCTAGGTTAATGAAAATCTCACTATTTGCTAAGGTTGGCCTCGAACCTGCAATCCTCCTGTCTCAGCCTCCCAAATACTGGGATTACAGGTGTGCACCAAAGACCAGCTTAGCCTGCCCTGTTATGTTAACCCTTTTGGTCTGTGTATGACATCATCAATCTCAACATCAGAACCAGCCAGGCGTGGTGACGCATGCCTGAAATCCCAGTACTTGGGAGGCTGAGACAAGAGGATCACAGGTTCAAGGACAGCCTCAGGAACTGGTGAGACTGTCATCACCCTAGTGAGACCCTGTTTCAAAGTAAGAAATAAAATCGAGCTTGAAGGTAGAATGGCTCTGGGTTCAATCTCCAGTACCACAAAAAAAAACAAAAAAATTTCAGGTGGAGGTCCATTTTGTCTCTCCAGTATGGCCAGACCACCTAGTTATTTATTGTTTTACTTCACAATAACATAAATGGGTAATTATTTTTAAGATGTCTGAGCTACAAAAGGTTAACGACTGCCCTAAATCATAACACCATCAGGGCAGGACTATGGGTCTGTGCTCTGGTCCCCAGTCAATAATCATTTGTGGAATGAATAACTATTGACACGCCAAATACTTTCCTAAGACAATAAATAACTAAAAATATTTTAAAATGTTAAAATCCGCCGGGCGTGGTGGCGCACGCTTGTAATCCCAGTACTTTGGGAGGCGGAGACCGGAGGATCCGGGTTCGCGGCCAACCTCAGCGCGCATGCGTGCGCGCGCGATCTCTCTTTCTCTCTCTCTCTCTCTCTCTCTACCTAGTGAGGCCCTCTGCAACTTCGTGAGACCCGGTTTCAAAAAATAAAGCATAAAAAAAAAATAGGGCCGGGGGTGTAGCGCAGAGGTAGAACGCCCCTGCATTCAATCCCCGGTACCACAAAAATAAATAAATAAATAAATAAAATGTTAAAATCCCACGCAAAATAGAAAACAAAAACTAACAAAAATTATGCACTATCTTTGTGACAAGAACTTGAAAAAAGTATTGAAAACCTCAAAGGACCCTTGAGTTAGGGGAGATGGACCTGCTGCAAGGAGAGGGCCTAGTACATGGTACTGAAACCTTGACAACTCTCACCAGACCAACTTGCAAAGGTAATGACTTCCTTACACAAATCTCTGGAGAAATTTTCCTAGAGCAAGACAACAGTTCCCATAATTCACACAGAACAGGTCAGCTCCTCAAATACCCAAAACAACTCATTAAAATACAAAAGAAGCTGGGCATGGTGGTGCATGCCTGTAATCCCAGTACTTGGGAGGTTGAGACAGGAGGACCACAGGTTTGAGGACAGCCTCAGCAAGTAGTGAGGCTCTCATCAACCTAGCGAGACGCTGTTTCAAAATAAAAACAAAATAAGGATGGAGGTGTAGCTCAGAGGTAGACTGCCCCTGGGTTCAATCTCTAGTACCAAAAAAAAGGAAGGAGCCGAGCATGGTGGTGCACAACTGTAATCCCAGTACTTAGGAGGCTGAGACAGAAGGATCACAGGTTCAAGGACAGCCTCAGCAATCTAGTGAGATCCTGTTTCAAAACACAAAATAAAATGGGGCTTGGGGTGTAGCTTGGAGGTAGAATTTCCCTGGGTTCAATCCCCAGTGCCAAAATAAATAAATAAAAAATAAAATAGACCTGGGGGTGTAGTTCAGAGGTAGAAGCCCCAGAACCACAAAAAAAAAAAAAAAGAAGAAGAAGAAGAAGGGAGCTGAAAATTGCTCTACCTAAGTCAAGGCTCTTCCATAAGTTCAAGAAACTAAGCAGCCCAGTGAAAGTAAGGGAAGGGGCCTAATTTGGTAGGTGGTAAAAGTGGTCTCATACCTCAGCAACAGTTGCCTCATACCAGAGTGATATCTTACTGTCTTTTCAGATGGGAAAAAAATTACAAATCCTAATTCATATAAACTCTCTCACACACAAATAAATTCCAGATGGACTAAAACCTGTATCTGAAAAACAAATACACAAAACTTGAGAATGATTAGAATATAGAACTAAAGAATATCCTTGAGTTATTAGAGTTTCTTAACACAAAAAAAGGTAATAAACATAGAAAGATTTGAAACATCTGCCTATATCAAATGAATATAAGATGAAAAGAAAATAGAAAAATAACAAGAAATTAATTCCAAAGGGTGTAGAGCCCTGGCAGACAGCCCTTTAAACATATAATCTGAGTTTGACCACCACCAACTTTACACACTTCCTGATATGGTACACCAAGGGCAACATTTCACTTAGAAAATTTACTAGCGTGGTGGCACACGTCTGTAATCCCTGTACTTGGGAGGCTAAGACAGGAGGATCACAGGTTCAAGGACAGCTTCGGCAAGAAGTAAGACTCTCATCAACCTAGCAAGACCCTGTTTCAAAATAAAAATAAAATGGCTGGGGGTGTAGCTCAGCTACCAGGAGCGGTAGAATGCTCCTGGGTTCAATCCTCCATACCAAAAAAAGAAAATTCCCTGTGAAAGATGGAGAACCTGAGTTTAATAACAAAAATATCAACTGAACACTGAGAACAACCTACAAAATAACCAGCTGGGTCTTTTAGAAAACAACGTCAGGGAAGAAAAGCAAGGACAGTAAGAGTAAAGGTTGAAGGATACTAAATAAGAAAAACATGAAACTAAATGCAAAATGCAATCCTGGATTAGATTCTGGATCAAAGCAAATACATAAAAACTAGCCTACCTACACAGAAATCATATATTAGACAAGAGTTCTTTATTAGTAATAAAGTACTTGGATGTGACAATAACACTGAACTTTTGTTCAAGAATGTTCTTGTTTTTAGGAAATATAGGAAAAAGCATTTCAGAGTGAAATGTTGTGATGTCTACACTTTCAGTAATTAGTCCAAAAAAAGTATGCAAATATCTGCCAGTACTACACTCTATGTGTATGTACAAAACACAAAAAGAGAGCATATGTGTGTGTGCTTCATAGTGAAAGGTAAAGCTAATGTGGGAAACTGTCAATAACCTCAGAATCTGGATGGTTTTTACAAGTGTTCACTAAACTACCCCTGAAACTTTTCTGTATGTGTAAAAGTTTTCAAAATAAAGAGCTAGGTGGAGAAAGAGGGGGAAAAAAGCAATAGAATGGAGAGAAAGCCCAACTTTCTCTTTCTCTCAACATTCACAGGAATGGAGCAGTCCTGTGATCCCAGTACTTAGGAGGCTGAGACAGGAGGATCACAGGTTCGCAGTCAGCCTCAGCAACTTAATGAGGCCCTCTGCAACTTAGTGAGACCCTGTTTCAAAAAAATAAAGTAAAATAAAATAGGGCTGTGGTAATAGCTCAGAGGTAGAACACATTTGGGTTCAATCCCCATAACCATGAAAAAAAAGAAGAACGGAGGGAAAATATTTGCTGTGAAGGGAGAACGAAAAATGGGACAAAAAGTTGGTATTTAAAGCATTTTTAGGGCTGGGGGTATAGCTCAATGGTAACGCAAGGGTAAGAGTGCAAGGCCCCGGGTTCAATCCCCAGTACTCCAACAAAACAAAACACACACACTATATATATATATATGTGTGTGTGTGTGTGTGTGTGTGTGTGGTTACTGGGGATTGAACCCAAGGGCATTCTACCTCTGAGCTACACCCCCAGCCCTATTTTTAATTATTATTTTGAAACAGGGTCTCGGTAGATTGATGAGAGGCTCACTACTTGCTGAAGCTGTCCTTGAACTTGAAATCTTCCTAATCTCAGCCTCCTAAATACTGGGATTGCAGGAGTGCGTCACCACGCCCGGCTTAACAAAACATATTTTTACAAGCCCAAGTTCCTAACAACCACATTTTAAAAAATGACTAAGGATAAAAGACCTCTCCACAGTGATGGTAATTTTGTCAAAACTCATCCAATTATACAATGAAGACCCATGCATTTCACTTAAAAGTCAATTTTGCCTCAAAAAATTTAAAACAGCAATACTGAACTCTAATTCATGTTCCGCAAAGGGAGGTCTCTGAGAGGGAAGTAAAGTGGTATCTGCAACTTATTTTGGAATGTATCCCCCAAAGAGATGGATTACTGGACGGCTAAAAGGACAGACAGAAGAAAAGAAGGGGCTACAGCAACTGCAGCAGATGCTAATGGATCGATATAAGATCCCTCGCTGCACAAGCCTTTCAGCTTTGCTATGTAAATGAAAGTTTTTGATGCAGAACACTGTACTAAGGAAATAAACCCTAAACCAAGGAAGAACGTGAAAGGGCCACTAAACAGGTGGAAAAGCGGCCCTCACTAGGAACTGCAGTAAAAATGTGCTACCTGAAGGCCTCCGTGGGAAACCACACGGCCCACCGGAGCAAAGCAGCTATCCTAGCTTGTGACCCACCGCTGAAGCCAGAGGTAGACCGGGGCAGTAAATCGGGCTGCCCCAGCGCCAGGTCAGGCCTCACAGCAGGTCCCGGCAAAGTCGCCCCTGCAGAAGGACCAGCTCCAGGCACCACAGCAGGTCCCGGCAAAGTCGCCCCTGCAGATGGACCAGCTCCAGGCACCACAGCAGGTCCCGGCAAAGTCGCCCCTGCAGAAGGACCAGCTCCAGGCACCGGCGCGGAACACACGCAAAGCAGCGGGAAGTCAGGACGACAGCTGCACCTCATGCCCGACGCCCGCATGAACGCCGCCTGCAACCGCGCCGCGTACCGGACCACCCCCACCCGGAGACCCCCGCTCCCACGACCGACCCTGGGGGAAACTGAGGCACCAGATGACTAAGGGGGACAGTGACACTTACACTGGGAAGCCGGCGGCAGCCATATTAGCGGCGACTGCGCACGCGTGCGTGCCAGTGCCCGGATGTGCGCATCCCAAGAGGCTGCGCGGCCGCCGTAGGTCCCGCCCCTCCTGCGTGGGAGAGAGAGGGAATGCTCAACCAAGGACTAGGGAGGGGGTGCCAGAGCACTCGACCTTTCACCCCGCGCCCTCCTACCGACGTCTGGGAGGAAACGCGCGACCTTTCACCCCGCGCCGACGCCTAGGGTCGGGAGCCGCCTCACGCTGGATGGTGGAGGTGGTATGTAGAGGAATGCAGCCGATTTCAGTTTACCCCATTATGTCGTCACGTTCATGGGACTCAGGGTACTTCTTTTCTTCAGTGGTTTGTGTGTGTATGGTACTGAGGATTGAACCCAGGAGCATTCCAACTCTGAGCTACACTCCCAGCCCCATTTTATGTTTTATTTTGAAACTGGGTCTTGCTAAGTTGCTGAGTATGGCCTCGAACCTGCGATCCTTCTGTCTCAGCCTTACAATCCATTGATTTTATTTTTTGTTGTTGTTGGTTTGGTTTTGGTTTTGGTTTTGGTTTTTTTTTTTTTTTGGTACTGAGGCTTGAACTCAGGGGCTGGCCTCGAATCTGCGATCCTCCTGTCCTAGCCTCTCAAGTACTGGGATTACAAGTGCGCCCCACCACTGCTGGCTTGTTTCCTACTTTTTTTTTCCATAGTGGGGATTGAACCCAGGGGCATTTTACTTCCGAGCTACACCCCCAGCCCTATTTCTTTTTCTTTATTTTGAAACAGGGTCTCACTAAGTTGTAGATGGCCTCACTAAGTAGCTGATGCTGACCGCGAACCTGCAGTCCTTCTGTTTCAGCCTCCCAAGTACTGAGATTACAAGAATGTGCCACCAAGCCCAGCTTTGTTTCCTACTTTAATTACGGCCTCGCTGATGCTGCGGGGCTGCCTGGGACTCTGGGCACCACCCCCCAACCCGGGATATCATTTTGTTGTAAAACCTTATTTTTATTGACTGCATAATTTGCCAAAATATTTTCACAACATAACTTACTTTTTAGAAAAGTATATTAAAATTCAGCTTAGTACACCTCATTTATTGACAGTATAATCACTTATTTAGAAGTTAAAACTACATATACTTAGTAGGGCCATTGAGTAGTTTAGAAGTTTAATGCAAATCAATAAATGTGTTACAGAAAATATCTAAAAATCATTAGTATGTTAGAAAAGGTGCTTTGAAAGGAAGTGTAACCAATTTTTTTCTTTGCAATACTGGGGATTGAACCCAGAGGCATTCTACTTCCAAGCTACATCCCCAGCCCTGTTTTTTTTATTCTTTATTTTGAAACAGGGTCTCACTAAGTTGCAGAGCGCCTCACTAAGCTGAGGCTGGCCACGAACCCGGATCCTCCTGTCTCAGTCTCCCAAGTACTGGGATAACAGGCAAGCGGCATCGTACCCACCAACTATCCAGAAATTTTTTATTTTTACTTGGTGGGAGAGAGAGGCTATAATTGGTTCTTTTCTCAGGGGTGTACTGGGGATTGAACCAAGGCACACTCTAATGGTTGAGCAAACTCCCCAGCCCTTTTTTATTTTGAAACAGAGTCATACTAAGTTGCCAAGATTGGCCTAGAACTTGTGATCCTTCTGCCTCAGACTCACGAGTAGGTGAGATTACAGGTGTGTGCCACCACACCTGGTGATTCACTTCATCTTGAATCCCAGAAACATGAAATTTTAGAAAGGGCCAAACTATAGTGACAAAAACTAGATCAGGATTGCAAGAGCCTTGGGTGGAAGAAGGAAATAAATTACAAAGGGGAACAAGAAACTTTTAGGGTGACGGAAATGTTCTCTATCTTGGTTGTGTTGGTGGTTATAGCGTCGTATACATTAGTCAGAACACAATGAAACTGGATGTGGTGGCACATACCTTTAATTCCAGTACATAGGAGGGTGAAACAGTATCACAGGTTCCAGGCCAGCCTGGGCAACTTAGTGAGACCCTGTTTCAAAATAAAAAAATAAATAAGAGGGCTGGGGGTATAACTCAGTGGTAGAACGCCCCTGGGTTCAATCCTTAGCGTGCACACACACACACACATACACACACACACACACACACACACACACACACACCCCACAATGAACTGTACAGTGAGAGAGTACATTTTAATGTTCAAAATTACACCTACAAAATTCTTTTAAAAAAAAGACATAACACTTCACACCCAGGAGAATAACTAAAACTAAAATGACTCAGAATACCTTGGGGGGGGCAGGAGTACTGAGGATTAAACCAAGGGGCATTCTACCTCCGAGCTACACTCCCAGGCCTATTTTGTTTTTTATTTTAAAAAAATTAAAAAGCTAGGTGTGGTGACACACACTTGTAATCCCAGTACTTGGAAGGCTGAGACCGGAGGATCCAGGTTTGTGGCTAGCCTCAGCTACTTAATGAGGCCCTCCGTAATTTAGTGAGACCCTGTTTCAAAATAAAGAATAAAAAATAGGGCTGGGGATGTAGCTCGGAGGTAGAACACCACTGGGTTCAATCCCCAGTACCGCAAAAAAAAGGAAAAATATATAAAAATAAAAAATTTTCTCTTTAAAAACTAAAGAACTAAGAACAGTCACTAAAAAACCTCACTATAAAACCGTCTCACTAAGTTGCTGAGGGCCTTGCTAAATTGCTGAGGCTGGCCTTGAACCCATGATCTTCCTATCTAAGCCTTCCTGGTCCTGGGATTACAGGCATGCACCACCATGCCTGGCTCATAATACCTTTGTGTTGGCAAGAATGTAGTGTAATTGGAGCCCAGAAGTAGAATGCCTCAGGGTTCAATCCCCAGTAACAAAAATAGAAGAAGAAGAAGGGGGGAAGAGGAGTGGGGAGGAGGAGGAGGAGAGGAGGAGGAGAAAAGGAGAAGGAGAAAAGGAGAAGAAGAAAAGCCAAGGACAAGAAGTTTCCACCAAGGCTCATCATAGGATAACCTGTCACCAGTGATTCCACTCCTAGGCATATTCCCAGTAAAAAATGCATACCACTGGGTGTGGTGGCGTATGCTTGTAATCCCAGTACTTGGGAGGCTGAGACAGGAGGGTCACATGTTCAAGGGCAGGCTCAGTAACTTAGCAAGACCCTCAGCAACTTAGCGAGACCCTATTTCAAAAAAATAAAACAGGGCTGGGATGTAGCTCAGAGGTCGAATGCCTCTGGTTCAATCCCCAGTACCAAAAAAGAAGAAAAGCTAAGGATAAGAAGGTTCCTAATAATATTATTCATAAAATTCCCCAAGTGGAATTAACCTGAATCAACCCAAATGTCTATCAACAGGAGAATGAACTACATTTGGCATTTTCATACAAGGGAATACTAGAGTGAAGAAACTGCAATATACAAAGAAATGGATGAATCTCACAGACATAGTATTGAGCAAAAGGCAGACATGAAAGAATACACACTTCAAAACTCCATTAATACAAAACTCAAAAATAGGCAAAAAGAATCCACAGCAACAAAAATCAGGATAATGTTTGCAAACTTTTGGAGGGGAGGTGCCATTGACTGGAAGGGAACACAAAACAGGCATTTGGGGAGCTCTTAATATTTTTTGATCCATATAGTGGTTCTTGTACAACCACTATTGACTTGTAGCTGTATCTCCCAACAGGCTGTTTTTTGTCTGCTGCTCAGTGTGAGTTAGATATTGGGAAACAGGTACCATGAATCCTCATATCCAAATGGTTCATGAGCACTATTCCTTAAAGAAAAAAACAATCATCGCTATGTTCTGCATTTTTTTATCTCTTTCAATAAGAATCTTCTAGGAATATTTTATTTGGAAAAGAAACTTCCTGAGACAAAGCAGCAATCTCAAAAAATAGTTGTTTTAATTCTGTAGTTTTTAGACAACACAGAAAGGGGCACTTATCATATTAAACACTCTTGTTATACCTTTGTGTTCCAAAATTACTTTTTTGTGTGGTACTGGAGATTGAACCCAGGGGCATTCTACCTCTGAGCTACACTCCCAGCCCTATTTTATTTATTTATTTTTTATTTTGAAGCAGGGTGTCACTTAAGTTTCAGAGGCTCACACTAAGTTGCTGAAGCTGGCTGTAATCCTGCAATCCTCCTGTCTCAGCCTCCCAAGTACTAGGATTACAGGCAAGCAGCACCACCACACCTGGCTGGTGCTGTAGAAGAAATTGTCAGAAACAGAACTGTTGCATCAAAGGGTAGAAGTGTTGTTGTTGTTGTTGTTGTTGTTATTCTGTGGTACTGGGGATTGAACGCAGGGGCATTCTACTACTGGGCTACACTCCAACCATATTTTATTTTTTATTTTGATACGGGGTATCACTAAGTTGCTGAGGGCCTTGCTAAGTTGCTGAGGCTGGCTTCAAACCTGGGATCCTCCTGTCTCACCCTCCCAAGCACTGGGGTTACAGGTGTGTGCCACCTCACCTGACTGGTAGGTGGGTTTTTGTTGTCATTGTTGTTCTGTTGTACTGGGGATTGAACCCAGGAGCATTCTATCTCCTAGCCACACCCCCAGCCTTTTTTACTTTTTGTTTAGAAATTGGGTCTTTCGAGGGCTGGGGCTGGTCTCAAACCTGCAATCCTCCTATCTCATCCTCCCAAATACTGGGATTACAGGCATGTGCCACCAAGCCCAGCTGGTAGGTATGTTTTTAATATTGATAATGATGGCCAAAATGCCTACAAGGGAGGCTACACCAATTTATACTGAGACTGACAATATGTAACTATGAGATATTCATATCAAACTCATAGAGAAATTGTAATTATACAAATTAATGTATGGAATGTTCCTAACACATCATAAGTGGTTTACATTTTGTTGCTGTGAAGTTCCTTTAACCACATCTTTAGCAATCTGGAGTATCATCAAATTATGTATTGGTGCCTCTAAAACTCAAAGGTAAATAAATCTCTTTTCTTTTAAAACTTAAGATTGCCTCAGATATCTCATTACAGTAATGGAAAACAGACTAATACACCCAGCACCTCCCCCATTCCCGCTGGCCCTCACTTTTTGATGAGTGAGTTTGAAGTGACAGTGATGCCGCACAGCACACCCTTTCCCACATGCATCCTCCTTCCCACAGACTTCTCCCCTGTGTTCACAGGCCTCCTTTTGATGCCAACTTCCTCCCCATTCTTACTGGCCTCCTTCTGGCTGTAGATACCCTCCCCCAACCTGGCAGGCTGCTTTTTTTTTCTTTTGCGGAACCAGGGATTAAACCCAGGGGGATTCTACCTCTGAGCTACACCCCCAGCCCTATTTATTTATTTATGTATGTATTTATTTATTTATTTGTTTATTTATTTTATTGTGGTACTGGGGATTAAACCCAGGGGCATTCTACCTCCGAGCTATCCCCCAGCACTATTTTTTATTCTTTATTTTTGAAACAAGGTCTGACTAAGTTGTGGAGGGCCTCACTAAGTAGCTGAGGCCAGCCATGAAACCTGATCCTCCAGTCTCAGCCTCCCAAGTACTGGGATTACAAGTGTGCGCCACCACGCCGGCTAAGGCCTCCTTCCAAAAGCTGACTTCTTCCCGGTTCTCACTGGCCTTCTTCCAGAGCCTGACTTCCTCCTGCATTCTCATTGGCCCTCCTTTCTGCGGCCGACTTACTCCACCATCCTCCTTCTGACTGCAACTTCATCCTGGTTCTTCTAAGTCTCCTTCCAGCGCCAGACTTCCTTCCGGTTCTCACGGGTCTTTTTCCAGCCACAGACTTCCTCTCCATTCTCACATGTCTTTTGTGGGCAACACTCTTTCTTTCTTTTTATTTTATTTTTTGCAGTACCGGGGATTGAACCCAGGGACATTCTACCTCCAGGCTACACCCCAGCCCTATTTTTTATACTTTATTTTGAAACAGGGTCTCACTAAGTTGCGGAGGGCCTCACTAAGTAGCTGAGGTTGGCCGTGAACCTGCGATCCTCGTGTCTCAGCCTAGCAAGTCCTGGGATTACAAGCATGAGTCACCACACCTGGCCTTGCAATACACTTTCTTTTTTTTTTTTTTTTTTTTTTTT
>PVJS01036674.1:0-20327 GCA_004027185.1 Glis glis | reverse complement strand
AGGGAGAGAGAGAGAGAGAGAGAGAGAGAGAGAGAGCGCGCTGAGGCTGGCCGCGAACCCGGATCCTCCGGTCTCTGCCTCCCAAAGTACTGGGATTACAAGCGTGCGCCACCACGCCCGGCATAGGATGTGGCATTTATTTATTTATTTATTTATTTATTTATTTATTTGCGGTACCCGGGAATGAACTCAGGGGCGTTTTACCTCCGAGCTACACCCCCGGCCCTATTTTTTTATTCTTTATTTTGAAATCTGGTCTCACGAAGTTGCGGAGGGCCTCACTAAGTAGCTGAGGCTGGCTGCGAACCCGGATCCTCCGGTCTCTGCCTCCCAAGTACTGGGATTACAAGCGTGGGCCACCACGCCCGGCTGGATGTGGCATTTAGAGGGAGCTCGGTAAATGCTGGTTTGGACTTTATTCTGTCTGGAAGTAAAGCGATCACTGATTTTAAACCCTCAGTTAAACTTGTTTGTGACAACTTAAATATACCATTTTCAATTTTGGGGGGCCAGGAAATTTATAACATCGTTGATTATGGGTTAAATTAGAGGGAAAGTTTCAGCACTGAAATAATGACAGTACGTGCAAAATGTCACAAGATTCCAAGCCAGGCATTCTACTGCCACTTGTAACATAGTTAAAGCTTGCAATATCAAGTCCTCACTTTAAGATAAACTGGCTCCCAGCTCCTCGACATTCACTGATCCATCAATGCACTGCTCACCATGGGGTCGGTGTTACTTCCCCCACTTTATGGATGAGGAAACTGAAGATCAGAAATAATGACTTGCCCAAGGTCACACACTGGGGTCAGTCACAGATCTGTCCCACCCCCAAACCCATACCTTGACCCACCATCAGCCTTTATTAGCAGGTACTGAGCTACAGGTTCAGCCCACTTCAGCTGAAAATGTGAAGAAAACATAGATGGCCAAGACAAGAAGAATCAAATAGGTGGGTCCGAGTATAATTGGAGTCAAAGAGGCATCAGAGTAAGAGCATGCCCTTTCTCTGGCAGCTCCTGATTCTCCCCGCTCTCCCTTCTAGGGTGGTAACCATATCTGAGGACCAAAACCCCGTAGTAGCTGGGTAGTGACTTCCCCGTCTCTACCCAGCTGGGGCCAGGAACCACTCCCAGCACCTACCTCAGCAGCTGACATTACAAGGGAGACTTGGAACCTTGGAGCCTTCCGGGGAGCCCTCCCCAAGACATGGAGCTTTGGAGCCGGATGCTGCGGGCTCTTTTGTCTGGCTACAGGGGGAGAATGGGAGGCACCCGAAGCTGGGCCTTCAGCTCATGGCGAGCCCATCCACCTCTGGCTGGGCTGTTGAGTCCCACAGGGCTGGTCAGCCACTGGACAGGGGTCTTTGAGAAGAGAGGCATCCCGGAGGCCCGGGAATCCAGTGAATACATCGTGGCCCATGTCCTTGGAGCCAAAACGGTTAAGTTCTGTGTTACTAGGAGGGCAGAAAGAGGGAGGAAGGAGGACTCTGGGGAAGACACATCAGGCTTTTTCCTCACCAAGAGTACTGAGCTGAGGCTGATGGGATTTTTCTGAAGGAATGTCTTAGGCAGATATTCATCCATCCAACAAACTATTACATTGTGTGCCAGGTACTAGGGATTCAGGGATAACTAAGGCAGCCTGTTCTGGGTCCAGATAAGAAACTGGAGTTGGGGCTGGGCGTGGTGGCGCACGCTTGTAATCCCAGTACTTGGGAGGCTGAGACCGGAGGATCCGGGTTCGCAGCCAGCCTCAGCTACTTAGTGAGACCCGGTTTCAAAATAAAGTATAAAAAATAGGGCCGGGGGCGTAGCTTGGAGGTAAAATGGGTTCAATCCCTGGTACCGCAAAAAAAAAAAAAAAAAGAAAGAAAAGAAACCGGGGTTGGGGCCCCTAGATCAGGGGAGCCAGCCACTCACGTTCTCTATTGGGACAGTTTCAGAGCCTGCGGCCAGGACTTAGGATGCAGCCCCTGACCCCTCAGCAACTACAGTGTATCCAGGAGCTATGTAGCCGCCGATTGCAGAGGTGAACACCCAAGGGTCTGACTGGAGTGCTCTGTGGGTAGTAGGGGTCCAGCCTCCCCCAGCCCCACCAAGTTCCTGGTCAGAGGAAAGTGTCCAAGGACTAGGGAGGTGTTGGTGTGAGTGGGTGGTAAGAGGGGAGCCAGGTAGTAAAAAGGGAGAAGGAAGGGAGAGCAGGCTGAGGCCAGGTATCCCAGGGCACTGGGGACTTGGCCTTGCCTGATGGCTTTGGGCACAAGTAGTGTCCCTTGACCCAGGTGTGGTCCTATTGGTCTTGGCTCCGGCCCTGATGACTGCCTGACTGCCCCTCTGCAGGATGCCTGTGCAGTACATTCTTGGGGAGTGGGACTTTCGGGGGCTCAGTCTGAAGATGGCACCCCCAGTGTTCATTCCTCGGCCGGAAACAGAGGTGAGTGTGTGCCAGGACAGGGCTGGCTGGGGATGAGGGTAGGGTTCAGAGGGCCTGCACTACCCCAGCCTTCCTCCAGGGGGTGCTGGGACCCCATACCTACCCGTCTCAGGGGCAGTGCCTTTCTAGACTCCTGTTCCTTTGCTGGCTGGGCTGGCTAGGCCAAGAAGATAGAGGACTCCTGTTGGTCCCCTTGACTGTCCTTGTGTCCCAAGCCACTGCCCCAGCTCCAGGGCTGACAGTGGCCTGGAGTGCTCCAAGCAGTGCTATCCAAGTGCTCAATATTCTCCCCATCTCCCTAGAAGCGATCCTGTGGGCCTGTGGCCCGCCCAACCCACAGGAGACAGACGCCTCCCAGCCACTTCCTAGGAGCATGGGGGATGGGGAGGACTCTGGCTGGACACCTGGAGGCCTGTTATGAGCTGTGTGACCACAAGCAGGTCCCTGCCTCCTCTGGGCCCAGATGATGAGAGGGTTGGGCCTTCAGACCAGGGACTCTTTGACTTGGTGACCTTCTTAGGGCCACTCCCTGGTGAGGTAATCACTTGTGTCCGTCCTTCAAATTACTAGAACTGGGGCTAGGGATGTGTGCCCCAAGCATGCTGTCTCTTAGGCACCCCGATCCTGGGAGAGATGATTTCTTTGTCCTTCTTGGATTTCCCCCTTACTTTGTGGATGACCGAGCTAGGAGCCAGAGAGAGCTGACCCAGGGTGGCACTGGGTGGGGACTGGTAGGCAAGCCAGAGGGTACCAAGTTCCAAGAAGGTTTGTTTCTAGAAAGATACCCAGGGACACAAACATTCCTGGGAAAGGCCAGGCACTTTCCACTTGCCCTAGATAGGGCCCCCCTTACTCTCCCAGCCTCTGTCCCCAGCCAAGAAACCCTGTGTCCTCCCCCTCCCCATAGCATATGGTTGGGAGACTGGATCTTCACTGCCCAGTGTCAGGACAGGGACAGGAGGGACTGAGGCCTTGATGAAGTCACAGGGGAACATGGGGGTGGCACTTGGGCTTCCTGACTCCTCTTGTGGGGCTGGTCCATTGGATTGGCATGACCTGGGATGGGGCACAGAGACCCAGAGCAGGGTGTGGCCTGCCATCTGCAGGTTTTTGGGAGCTCACCCTATGCCTCCTCCAAACATGCGTTTTCTGTAGAAGGTCCCTTGCCATCCCCTGAGGCTGTAAAGGGTCGGGAATGGGAGGGTAGCTATCGAGTCCCGGCAGAATCGAGTCCCAGCAGAACCAAGCTGGCACCCGCCATGTGTTCTGAGACTCTGGGTGCTGGGAATGAGCTTCCAGCTCCCACGTGGTCCCGTTTTCTCAGGCAGTTCTGGACCAGGACGTAGCTTTGCTGCAAGAGGTGGGAAGAAGGGGGCACTGTGGTTGGGAGGCCAGGCCCTCACCTCACTGTACAGGCGTTTCTGAGAACTCCCCAGGTTTGCCCCGGCATGAAGCCACACTGGGGCGGGGGTGCCTTACCAAGAACTCAAGAGGACGTGGCCTGCGGCAGGGTGGGGAGAAGGGGTGCAGGGGAGGGTCACAGCATCTGTGTCTTCTCCATCCATCGAAGTGGTTTCTGATGATGGCTGCGAAAGTCTGAAATATGAAGTTGCAAGTGGCTTGTGGCCTGACGGGTTGGGTTTTCCCTGGGGGCGAGGAGTAGCTGGGTCTCCCGCATGGCAGCGTGTACAGTAGGAAACCCACGCTGGGGTGTGAGCCGTTCTGGCCTTGCCTGGTGTGGGAGGCTGGTGAGGTGTGGGAGGCTCGGTGTTGACGATCGGTTGGGGGAGGCAATGCCACCTTCCTGGGGCTGCCCCACCAGGGATGTGACTGAGGGAGGTGCTCATGGTGCCAGGTCCTGCTGAATCTTGAGTGTGGAGTTCACATGGGGCAGCAGCTCCAGGCAGAGCCAACAACTGCCTGCGCCCTGCTCCTTCCTGCACGCCCCTGTCCCTCCATCCCACCATGTCCTCCTGGAGGAGATGCCCTGGGCCTGTGACCAGCTTGGCTTCCAGCCTCCCCCAAAGAACTACGAGCTCTAGGCTGAGGGAGGGTCTTCACTGCTGGGGAAGAGGAAGTTTCTAGAACTCCCTGGGGGTAGTGGTCCACCTGTGCTTCCCAGATGGTCCCACAGCCAAGATGAGCTTCCCATGGTCTGTCGTGGAAGGCAGAGCAAGAGGACACTGGTGGTGATAGGGGCCAGTCCCGGCCTCACACCCCGCCCCACGTGGCCGTTGACATAGCGCGTGTGTCTGAGGCCGAGGTGTCTCTGTGAGGTGGCCGACCAGTGGTTGGCTGAGGGGTCATCCTCCAGCCAGAGTGGCTGTCTGTGGCCAGCAAGCCAAGGGAGGCTCTCACCCCTGACAAATCTCTGTCACCCTGCCGACCTCTCAGCGTCTGGCCTCACCGCAGGCTCTCAGTGTCAGCCCTAGACTGCACACGCTATGCCGGCCCCGAGCCTACGGCCCCGATTGCTGGGGCAGCCCAGTGGTCTGCAGGCATGCTGGCACGGGTCGGCAGGAGCGCGTGAGGGGAAGCCCGCCTCTGTTGGAGCGAGCGCCTTAGCGTCTAGGCAATAGCTCTTTCGGCTCGGAGGGGGCTTGGACGGAGGGCTGGCCACTGGCCACGCTCTTCTTGCTTTGGACTCACTGCCGTTGAAGTGGCTGAGTTTTACTACTGAGATCAGAGGGCCTGGAAGGATGCGCTCCTTTTTGGGACTCAGCACAACAAACTTAAAAGGGTCTGGGTGGCCGAGCGCTCTGCTTTGTCTGACCTGGCTGTGGCAGTGGGGGTTAGGAGGGCCTATGGATGTGGGACCCAGATGGTGGCTTCCCGGGGCCACAGAGAGCTTGTCCAGCACTTGGAAAGTAGCCAAGAGGCCCCTGTGCAGCTTAAGCCCTCCCTCCTGGTGCGGGATGCACTGTGAAGAGCCATCGTGGAGTCTGGTGGGAGAGGCAATATTGGGGTTGCTCCAGCAGACGCTACTTGCTCCGTAGTCTCGCCACAGAGGGTGCTACTTTAGGCAGCACCTGAATAACTATTCCGTGGTTCCTGCCACGGAAGGTCAATGCCCAGACAGCTTCCTAAATTCTGTGGTTCCAGCCACGGAAGGGCGCTGCACCAGGCAGCTTCCTGATCAATAGTCTTCTCACACGAGAAAACACGAAGTCAGGTATAGTAATTTGCAAAATAATTACATTTAATAATCGGGGGATCGGGAAGGAGATAGAGATGACAAATTCTCCTGTCCATCTGTAGCCAGCACCTTGCTTTTATAACACTTTATAAACACTTTAGACAAAACATCATAAAGGTTAATCAAACACAGAAATCAATAATTATCACAGGTTATGGTAAAGAGGGTCAGTTAGGCAGGCATGTGACAAATTTAGGGGAAGGAGGGATTAACCATTACTGGGCGGAGATGACATCAAAGACCGCACCTTGAAGATTACACCAGGTCCCTTGGAATGTCCGCTTGTGGAGGAATCCCACCCAGCCAAATACCGTGTATTCACACTGAGCTGGTGCAAGATGATGATCTCAGTGTGCGTGTTAAGACGGCCTCGACAAGGCAAAGCCGTCCTGACCCTAGACGGAGGTGGGAAAGCTCTGGAGGGGAGGATCTGGCTGGGGGCTGAGGAAGGCTCCCTGGAGAAGGCGGGCTGCTTTTCAGATGGGAGAGGCACCCACATGCTGACCCCGCCCCTTCCCCAGGTCTCTCAGCCAGTCCTGAGCCTCCCCACGTCTAAAGGGGTGCCTTCGAGAAGGGGCCGCTCTGCCTGCTCCCTCCTCTGCACCCAGCTGTTTGAGCCCCATTTCACCATACGTTAGGGCTAAGGACACGTTAGGGCTAAGGACACGTTTCAGCTACTGGGCAGCAGCAGCCCTCCACCCCTCTCCCCTACCCTGTGTCGGCTTCCATACACAGTTCCCGCAGGCAGCAGCGGGCAGGAGAGACCCAAACTCCTCTTGGGTCCAAAGTGACAGTGTCTGAAAGTGCCCTCCTGCTACCACGAGGGCGCTGCAGCCGGCCCCTCCTCCCACACCCAGCCCCTTCCCTTGTGGGACTTAGGCAGGGAATGCCCTCTGTCCCTTCAGCCTAGGAGCCGCCCACACTCCGCTGAGGAAGCTGGGGACACACCAGCCCCTGATTTTTTTTCTTTATTTTTTTCTCAGCGCTGGTGATTAGACCCAGGGCCTCGCACCTGCTGGACAAGTGCTCTCGCACACTGAGCTCCACCCCAGCCCCCAGCCTCTGCCTCCATGCTCTAGGTGGGGCCTTGACCCTTGGGCCGCAATTTCCTCATAGGCCAGTCATGAGGATCCAGCGGATTTATACAGGGAAAGCTCTAGAGCAGGGCGGAGCACAGCGTGGCCAGGAGCTGTCAGGCATGGTGTGCAGCATTTGAGAGCACAGGACGGGAGGGGCCTGGGGAATGCGGAGCTGGAGTTTACTGTGCGCTTTCTATGCACCGGGCGTGGAGTCAGCGCTTCACGAACGTGGCTCTTTAATCCTTATCCCATCCCCACACGGGGAGTTATGCTCAACTGTGCTCAATTCTGCAGATGGGGCATTTGAGGCGTGAAGAGGCAGGATGACCTCCCCATGGCCCCGGCTGACATGGGGGCTGGCCTGGCTTGGCATCCCCGCTTCTACATTCACACAGGGCTAACTGCTTGCGCCTCTTGGCCAAGACTCCCAGGAACCAGATTGGCACCAACACTGATCCAGACCCTTCTGCCTCCCAGGAACTGGTTGAATGGGTCCTGGAGGAGCTGGTCCGGAGGCCCCATGCGGGGCAAGACCAAGGCGGCCCCCTCATTCTGGAGGTGGGCTGTGGATCAGGAGCCATCTCCCTCAGCCTGCTGAGCCAGCTCCCCGAGGTGAGCCCTCGTCCCCTCCCTCCATCCCGCCCTGGCCACCCGCTGCCCTCTGTCGTTCTTCCCCACCGTCCTCCGCTAGAAGCAGCTGAGGAAGGTGAGCAGACGAGGAAGGAGAGGGCGCCCAGCCCGGCATGTCCTCGCCCCCAACTCCCACCCCCATGTGTCTGGCCAGACCCGGGCCGCAGAGAGGAAAGAGCTGGCCAGTATTTTCCTCCCTTCTGGCGGGGGCTGGACGAGGGTCCTTCCCCGGGGTCTCCCAGGACTCTGCCTCCCGTCATTTGTTCTCGGGCAGAGCCAAGTCATTGCTGTGGACAAGGAGGAAGCTGCCATCAGGCTGACCTGTGAGAACGCTCGGAGGTAGGCGGGCTGGGGAGCACGGGGGAGCTGGACGCTGGGGTCTCAACCCCGCTGGTATCTGATTTCTCCTCCCAGGAAGGGAGATGCAGCAGGGTCGCCTGGCATTGGTCCCGCAGGGTTGTGAATGGATGGTGGGTACTGGGCATTTTGCAGTCCAGGAAGGGACCTGGTCCTTGTAGCCCAAGTAGGGGTGTCCCCCAGGCTCATCCCTCCTCCCCATCTCTCCAGGCTCCGGTTGCAGGACAGGATTCGGGTCATCCCCCTCGATGTGACCGTAGGTACGTCCCCCCCATCTTCCTTGTGGTGGAGGTCCTGGATGCAGGTGCTGCTGTGTGGATGAGGCCTGTGGAGACGAGACGGGGGAGGGCTGCCAGCAGTCACACGCGCGCACACGCACGCGCACCCCCGTGTCAGAGCAGTCCTCACCGAGGACAGGAAAGTTGCTGCTGTCTCTGTGGTCGGCCTGACCCGTGAAGGGACAGCCACCAGCCACAGCGTTTTCTTGCCTTCCTGCTCCCCCATAACTAACGAGTTTAACTCGGGCTTGCTTGTTGACAAGAAGCTCAGAAGAAAGCCTTTAGGGTCACAGTCTGTGCGTGCCCCCGCCCCGGCCCAGTGCTGTGTGGCACAGCCTCCGCTTACGGTCCCCGCTCTCCAGTTCTGGCGTCCGCCCACCACCATGGGGTCCCTGAGCCTCCTGCGCCCCTCTGTGTGCTGCACCTGGTGGGGTACCTGGCACAGGGTGGGACTGAGAAACAGAGCCCTCAGGGACTGCTGCCAGGCCAAGCCTGCCCTCCATGCTCTCAGACGGCGTCGGCTATAAGGCAGAGTATGGCAAAGGCCAGTAGGGCTGCAGAGGAGAGAGGCTCTTGCTGTGCCTGGGCAATCAGAGAGGGCCTCCTGGAGGTGGCGCTTGAAATGAATCTTGCTTAATGAGCAGATTTTGACAGGAAGGAGAGAGAACAAGGATACTCCAGGTGCAAGGCTGTGTGTCAGCGTGTACACTCTGGCCAGGCTGCGGGCTAGGGACTCGGCATTGATCTGCGAGTCTGGCCTATCCGGTCTGGAGACAGGCCCAAATTACGGCTTAGAAGAGGGACATGGTGGCAGGCAGAGCTGCCACCTTTACTTCTCAATGGATCAGTCCGTGTTGTGTGTCCTCTTCCTCTTCTTTGACACAGAGGGGAGTTGGACGCACCTTCTGTCCTGGGGCCCTGTGGATCTGGTCGTCAGCAACCCTCCCTACATCTTCCACCAGGACATGGAGCAGCTGGCCCCAGAGATCCACAGGTGCCGGGTGGGGGGGATGGGCAGGGTTGAGGCCAGTGGGACTGGTGTGTGCTGGAGTGCGACACCGTGCGTAGGGCCGAGGAGGGGCTGAGGGGCCGTGGCGTGAGAGGTGCCCTTGAGAGCCCTCAGCTCTAGCTGCGTTCAGCTTCTGCCTTCCCACGCAAGGCTCCTGGCAGGCGGGCTGGGGGTGTGGCTCAGAAGTAGAGCGCTTGCCTAGCAAGTGCAAGGCCCTGGGTTCAATCCCCAGTACTGCAAAGAAAAAAAACCAAAACTCCTCGATGGCCCCTAGACCTCTCTGAGCCTCAGTGTCCTGCCTCTGAAGCGGGAGAGGTAGTGCTTCTCACGGCCATGGGGAGGACTCAGTGACAACTTTAAAACACTGGACACAAGCTGGGCGTGGTGGCGCACACCTGTAATCCCAGTACTTGGGAGGCTGAGACAGGATCGCAGGTTTGAGGCCAACCTCAGCAATTTAGCGAGGCCCTCAGCAACTTAGTGGGACCCTTTTTCAAAATAAAATAGGGCTGGGGGTGTAGATCAGAGGTCGAATGCTCCTGAGTTCAGTCCCCAGTATCACAAACAAACAAACAAACAAACAGGACACAGAGGGCTTGTAGAGGTGCTCAGTGGATGGGTGTCATTTTAGAAAAGAATGAGGCTAAGCCGGACGTGGTGGCGCACGCTTGTAATCCCAGTACTTGGGAGGCGGAGACCGGAGGATCCGGGTTCGCGGCCAGCCTCAGCTATTTAGTGAGGCCCTCCGCAACTTCGTGAGACTGGTTTCAAAATAAAGTATAAAAAAAATAGGGCTGGGGTAGCTCAGAGGTAGAATGCCCCTGCGTTCAATCCCCGGTACCGAAAAAAAAAAAAAAGAAAGAAAAGAAAAGAATGAGGCTCAGAGAGGAGAGGAAGGTGTCCTGTCTAAGGTACCATGGGAAAGCCGGTACTAAAACTCTTCCAGCCTGGTGTGGTGGTACACGCCTCTCATCCCAGCTCCTCGGGAGGCTGAGGCAGGAGGATTGCAAGGTTGAGGCCAGCCTCAGAAACTTAGGGAGGCCCTGTTTCAAGATAAAAAATAAAAAGGGCTGGGGGTAGAATGCCCCTGGGTTCAATCCCTAATACCAAATAAATAAATTAAATTAAAAATGAAAAGGGCTGGGGGTGTAGCTAGTGGTAGAGGACTAAACCCGGGTTTAGTCCTCAGTACCCAAAACCAAAACCCTCCTCCAGGCTTCACCCCGACTCATCCACCTTTTACACAGGGCCCAAGAATCAGAGGTAGACAGGGCACCCCTGGGTGGAGCAGTGGAGGTGCAGATTGGGGGTGCTCACTCCCCCTCTCTGGGCTCTTGGCATGGTCAGGGATAGCTCCAGACCTCCCCCACACCAAGGAGAGCCACTGTGGCACACCCTGGTGGCCCAGGGGCCGTGCATCAGTGGGATCTAGCAAGCACGCCTGGCACCGCTTGGGGTGGGTGCTGCCCGCAGCAGGTGGGGAAGGAGGAGCTGCCATCCATTTGGGGACCACTTCCTGTGGGTCCTCACATTTGCCTCTCAGCCCAGACTTAAGTCTCAGGCCCCCGCTTTGTGGAGGCCCCGCCCAGCTCCCCCACTTTTCAGACACCACCCCCCACTGTTTTCCTGTTTAGCTATGAAGACCCAGTGGCCCTGGATGGTGGGGAGGAAGGCATGGACATCATCACCCGCATCCTGACCCTGGCACCCCGGCTCCTGAAGGACTCTGGGTATGGATGGGTCAGGTGTCACGGGTCTGTCCCCAGCAGGCATTCCTCCCCCAGCACGAGCAGCCCAGAGGCACAGGTCCCAGACCTCCCCAGCTGAGCCGACCCGTTTCCCCTCCGTGTAGAAGCATCTTCTTGGAAGTGGACCCGAGGCACCCGGAGCTGGTCAGCAGCTGGCTTCAGGGCCGGCCCGACCTGCACCTGGGGCTCGTGGCTGTGCGCAGGGACTTCTGTGGGAGGTAAGGCTCTACCCACCCCTCGGTTCCCACAGCCACGCTGGTCCTTCCGCTCTCCAGCTGTTCCTACCCGCTGTGCATTCCCTGGAGCCCGCGTGGTAACCGCCTCCTGGTCCCCGTGTCCTCAGGCCCCGGCTCCTGCATGTCCAGAGGTCTGGGCCATAGTGTGGCTGCCCTGGCCAGGGCCCCAGTGCGCCTGAGTGCCTGGCCGACGCTTCTTCCTGGAATGCTGCTCCTCAGAGGGAGCTGGACGGTGCTTTCCAGAACCCCAGGTGCTGGGCGGCATTTCCCATGGTTCTCTGGTTCCCCATGCTCTGCGTTTCTAGACTTGGACACAAGGGCGGGAAGGCCTTCCTGAGACAGCAGAGAGCAGGGGCATGCGCAGTGTGGCGCAGGAGCTGGCCGTAGCTGGCTCCCAGTCTAGCTCCATCACCTCAGTGTGGCCGGGGACAGGTGGCCTCGTGTTCCTGTTGGTGGAATTGCTGTGGAGATACTGGAAATATGGCCAGTAAAGTATCGAGAGTGACAAATGGAGACCTGGTGTTTTTGTTATGATTTGTGGGTCCCTGACCCCTTCCTTGCTCAGGCAGTGCCGGGGTGAGAGTGTCCTCCTGCCCCAGCAAGGCTGGCTATCAGTCCCACACCTGGTGGGGGCGGGGACACAGCGCGAGGAAGGCACAGGCCACTCGCTCTTGGCCTTGGCTTCCACAGGGCCCTGCACCGCTGCTCCCTCCTCGGGTGACTTGGTCCTCACGGTCCTGGGTGCACACTCGCTCAGCTGGGCTCTGAGCACAGCAACCTCTGAGGGCTGCCTTCCTACTCCTGGAGGGGATGGGGCTGAGGGTCTCTGACACACAATTTGTGGGTCACGTACCCACATTCATTTAACTGAAGGCTTGAGCCAACGAGGGTGAGTGGGGCTTTTGTGCTTTTTTCTTGTTAAATGTTTATATTTTTATTTGATGATAAAAGTCCACTCTCATTGTAGACATTTTAGAGAAGATTAAAAACGATCCCCCTAGTTTCAACATAAATACAGAGGGTGGTGTCATTTTGGTGTGGTTTCCTATTAGTCCGCACACAGTTGAAGATATTTCTCGTGTGTACTTTTTACACATATATACCCTGTTTTATGCTTTTCCATTTGTGATACTATATTTTATTTCACTAGATATAAAACAATATACACAATATTTCTGTATTTTTTCTTTATTCCCGTAGCTCTTAGCTAAACAACCCTTCCAAGTTGCCCTTTGGGTTTCGAATGACCCACTTCTCTCTGGGTGGGATGGCGAGAGTGAGAACAAGACAGTGGGTGCCAACTGTGTCCTCCACCTCAGCCTGGTGTGTGCAGACTCATGGCCACCAGGAGGCCCCAACACCAGCCTTCCTGCCCACAGCCACAGGGTGGGTCATAGAGGAGGCTCAGCCCCCCTGGCTTCCCCCAGGCCCTTTCATGGGCCTGGCCCAGGCCGGTGGCCAGAGCAGTGTGGTCTGGGGACAGCACCCTCTGCTGGAGTCACAGGGCTGCGTTCCAGGGCTGTCTTCTCTTGGGCACTCAGGTGGCTCTTGTCCCTGTGAGAAGCTGGCTCTTCTGAGCCCAAGGGCAGCGCAAAGCGGCAGCCTCGTTTTATTCTCAGTCAGCCGAGTGGAGCGAGCACGCTGGCACCTGATCACCTGCTGTCCAGGCACGGAGGCCGAGGTGCCAAGGGAAGGGGCGCCCACCGTGACAGGAGGTGGCCGAGTGGAGCCAGGAGTCATTCCCGGCCATAGGGCAGTCTGGGTTTCTGGGGTCATACTCGGCCCAGGTGATGCCCGCTGCTGTGGCTGGGGTGGGGGGCACGTTCACCTTGGCAGAACCATGCTGTTGGTCCTAGAGCCCTGGTGTGTGGCCCTGGTGTCCTGCCTGGCCAGCCCGCGTGGACTCTGGCTTCATTTGAGGAAGAGCCAGGGGTTTTCCTGCAGCTGCTGCGGAGGAGCCGGGGGCCAGGGTGGGGGCGAGCCGGAGCAGGGCTCCTCGCTTCCACGCCCCCTGCTCTTACACTGCTGCTTGCCAGTCCTCGTGGGCATTGTCCTTTCTGTTCTGCCTGGCCCTCAGCTCTCGGTGTCCTAGCGGCATCTCTGGGCACTGCCCTCGCAGTCTGTCGCACCCTTGCCCCACAGTGTGGGCTGCACCTGTGTCCCGCCGGTCCCTGCAGTCGCGCGCCCTGGCCTCAGGCCTTGGCCAGCATGTGGGTGGGACACCGAGAGGGTGTAGGATGAGTGTAGGGCAGCTGGGGTCATTGGAGCAGGAACCGCCCTTGGGGACAACTTGCTTCCCAGAAAACTGTGGGGGCTGACTCCACTAGGGAAAAAGGTGTAAGCCAAGTGGACTGGCCGGCAGGGCCCTCAGCCACAGCCATGGCTCCACTGGGCCTGGACAGGGGGCCACAGCAGTCTGGTTCCAGGTCACCGGGACGTGACCTTGGGCAGGTGACCTCACCTTACTCAGCCTTGGCTTCCGAGCCCTGAAAATGAGACCACAGTGCTTTGTTTTTGCAGCACTGGGGATTAAACCCAGGAGCATTCTACCTCTGAGCTACACCCCCAGCCCTTTTAAAAAAATTTTTTTTAAATTTTTAAATAGGATCTCATTAAGTTGCTGAAGGTCTCGCTAAGTTGCTGAGGCTGGCCTCGAACCTACAATCCTCCTTTCTCAGCCTCCCAAGTACTGGGGTTACAGGTGTGCGCCACTGTGCCCAGCCCAAAGTGCTTTATTTTGTAGGATGGCTGTGCAGGGCCCCTGGGAGGCACCTTTCTTGGCACACTGTTGGTGTTCTCATTGCCTGCCTCGGAGGACAGACCCAGGGAGGGAGGGCCCTGTGCCCTACTGCCTCTGGTGCTCAGCAGCCACATCAGGCAGTCTGCAGAGGAGGCGGGACCTCGGGGCTCTCGCCCTGGGCTCTCAGCCTCTCTCTGCCCTCTGGAGCTGGAGGCGCCGCAGAGAGGCTGGCGGCCTCACAACCCACATCCCCTCAGCTCCTCCCGCCAGGGCCCGAGTGGCCTGAGGCCCAGGCCGGGGCAGCCAGGCTGACCTGCCCTTTTCCCGCCCTCGCTCCTGAGGCCAGGGCTGGGGACTCCAGCAGCCTTCTGGGGTGCACATCAAGGAGACCTTGGGAGCAGGGCGGGAGGAAGACCTGCCCCTTGCGGTGCAGCCAGAAGTCCTGAGGGACGTACCTACCGCCCACCCAGCCTCCTTCAGCCAGAGCCCACAGCCTGGCCAGGGGTGGGAGTCCCTGACCATTGGGGAAACTGAGGCCTTGCCCCCCAGCTTTCCCCAGCTGCCCATGCATTTCTTTGAGGGGCTCATTAAAATGAGTCCTCAAACCCCTAACTTTAAGCAATACTCCCTTTCCTACTCCCCCGCTCACACCTTGACCCCGGGCCATCGCCTGTTCCTAACCCCTTCCCCGAGCCCTCGGCCAGTTCCGCACGACCCAAGTGTGCCCAAGTGTGGTCGTCGTGTCTGCAGAGTCCGGCTCTGAGGAGCAGGGAAGGCCGGCGGTGGGAGAGGCCCCAGGGCCCCTCCCGGCCGCGTCAGTGCTCTGAGTGAGTGGCCATCAGAACTAAGGGCCCCGCTGCGGGCAGGTTGGAGAGCTGCTGGCCTGAGGTGGGAAACCCTTGGACCTCTGCAGACCAGCCTGTCTTCCCCGGCCGCCTTCAGAGCCCTTTTTCTACTGCCCTGGACTTCTGCAGTACCGTCCACTCTCTGAACACACCTTTCCTTCACCCCAGCAGGGCATCCACGGGGTGCCCTTACTGAGCACCACCAGTCCGAGTCACCCCCTCCAAGCCCCAACACGAATGCTGCCTCCTCTGGGACACCTGCTCTGACGCCTGCCCCAGCCCGTCTCTGCCGGTGCCAGTGACATTCTGTCCCATGCGCTTGGCACCCGTCCTGACTCGCTCGTCTCTCTGGGGCCCCCTGTGAGCCTGGCACACTGCAGTCCAGTAAATGTCCACCAATAAACTGACAGTGTGTACGTTTTCTAGACTAGGGCTGGAACTTCCCGCACGGCCCGCATCGGCGCCGACGGCAGCGCTCATGGATTCCGGTCAGCGGAGAGGAAGCGCCAGGGCCTGGCCTCCTGCCCGGCCAGGCGGCTGTTCAAGTCGAGCCAGGGCCGCTCTGAGGGCTCAAGTGCACCTGATCCCCGCACACCAGCCACGCTGGGAGAACAAGCTGTCCTTGGTGGCAGCAGGGGCAGGCGCCAGGTTTCCTGGAGCTCTTGGCCCCAGGCAGCCCCTAGCCAGGGTGGCGGCTAGGACAGTGGCCTGATCCCCCTTCATGGCCCCTCTGTCCTGGATAAAACCCCTCGATTGTGTTTGGTACTGGCAAAGCAACCCGACCCTCCTGCATTAGGCAGAATAATGGCCCCCAAAGATGCCCATGTCCTAATCCTCCAAACCCACGACTGTTGCCCTACCTAGCAAAAGGGACTTAGCAGATGTGATTAAGGATCTTGAGATGGAGAGATTGTCCTGTATTATTTTGGGTGAACTTGGTGTAATCATAAGGGTCTTTATAAGAAGGAAGCAGGAGCCGGGCTCCTGCCTGTAATCCTAGTACTTGGGAGGCTGAAACAGGAGGACGGTAGGTTTGAGGCCAGTCTCAGCAACTTAGTGAGACCCTGTTTCAAATAAATAACATAGGTCTGGGGGTGTAGCTCAGAGATAGAATGCTCCTGGGTTCCATCCCCAGTACCAAACAAACAAACAAACAAACAAACAAAAAACAAAGCAAAACAAGAAGGAGGCAGGAGCTCAGTGAGAGAGTATGGGACGTGAAGTGGAGTGGTGCAATTGCTCGAGGAAGGGGCTGGAGCCAAGAATGCAGCCGCCTCTTCCCCGCAGGCCTGGGAAAGAACGCAGGCTTGCGACACCTTGATTGTAAGCCTACTGAAACTGATTTTGGATTTCTTTTTGTGTGTGTGTGTGGCACTAGGGATTGAACCCAGGGGCATTCTACCTCCAAGCTACAACCCCAGTCCTATTTTATTTTTATTTTGAAACAGGGTCTCACTAGGTTAATGAGAGTCTCACTATTTGCTGAGGCTGGCTTCGAACCTACAATCCTCCCGTCTCAGCCTCCCAACTACTGGGATTACAAGCCTGTGCCACCATGCTGGGCTTGATTTTGTATTTCTAACCTCTAAAATTGCAAGATGATAAACTTGTGGGGTTGGTTTCATTTTTGGTTTTTGAGGGGAAGGAGGGTTTTTTTTTCTTTTTTGCAGTACTGGGAGTTGAACCCAGGTGTACTCTACTACTGAGCTACATCCCCAGCCCTTTAAAATTTATTATTTTATTTTGAGACAAAGTCTGGCTAAGTTGCCCAGACTGGCCTCGAACTTGTGATCCTCCTGTCTTAGCCTCCTGAATAGCAGGGGTTACAGGCACATGTCTTAAGTCATTAAACTTGTTTTCTTAAGTCATTAAACTTGTGGGAATTTGTTGCAGCAGTCATAGGAAACGAATACAGATTTTGGTACCAAGTAGAGAGCTGTTGTAACCAACACCAGAAAATGGAAGTGGCTTTGGAACTGGAATTTGGAAGCAGCAGCAGCTGGGGGGATTCTGAGAAGCATGGTGCCAGGCCTTGGACACCTCTCCTTGTGGCCGGGTGGGGCGGGAGAGCCCTCCTCCACCTGCCCTGCTGACCTCCCAGGTCCTACCCCCATGTCTCACCATGCTTGGCGGGTGGGAATGGGATTGGGATTAGGGAGAGTGCAGGGCTGGCCTCCACGGCCCACCTCCAGTGGTACCGGTGCCACCCAGGCCTTCAGAGAGGCCCTGAGAGATTGGTCCACGCCTGGCCCTGGTCCCTCATGTTGTTCTGTGGCTGGCCCCATACCCCTTGAGTATGAGCAGGGCCCACCTTGGGTCTCAGGTGCACGTCTGTGAAATGAACATAGCAGATGGCGGGAGCCCTCCAGGTCGGCGGTGCAGGACTGGGCTCCTGACAGCCACCAGGTAGTGCTTAGCTCCAGCCATAGGCTGGGCCAGGACTGTGTCACCATTCTGTCCCTGGAATAGAACCAGGTCATCCCTGGGGCTTTCAGCTTCCTGGTTCCCAAAGCTGAAGTGGCCAACTGTGCCTTTGATCCTGTCCCTGTCCAGGCAGGCCGGGCCCCAGTCTGGGTGAGGGATGCTGAAGGCCGTGGTGGTGCCATCCCACCTGGCCAAGACCTGGGGCCCTGTTCTTCCAGATGCCTCCCCAGCAGTCCTGCAAGAGGGCGGTTTTACAATTCACAGAGTGGGAGGGGCGAGGGAGCCTTCTTCAGCTGTGAACTTGTCTGCCCTCCACCTGGGCCCAGCTGAGACAGCTCAGAGCAGCCCTGTCCCCATGAGGTACAGGCCTGGCCAGTGGCCCCTTTCCCAAGACTTGGGTGCCTCTCAGAGCCAACCTACTGCCCCTGCAGCCTTCCCCTGGGGCACGTGTCTGAGGGGCTGGGGAGGTCAGATGTCTCCACCCTCTGAGCCCAAGGAGCAGCTAGACTGTTGGGGCTTCAATACCTGCAGAGCCCCCTGTACTGTAGAGGAGGAAACTGAGGCTCAGCAGGGCCGGCGCTCGAGCCTGGGCCTCTTTCTGGGCTCCCATCCGCCAGCCTTTCCTCCATCAACTGAAGACACGCCCCCCCCGCCCCGCCCCGGCCCCCAGCATCTTGTTTTCCAGGAACATCCTGCCTGCCGGAAGAGGCCACTGAGTCCTTCTCCCGTCCTGGAAGTCGGTGTGGGGCTGAGCTTCGTGAGTGTGTAGAGCTAGTGCTGCCCAAGCTAGTGCTGCCTGAGCCTTGCTCGCCCTCGGCCCTTGCAGCTGGGTGAGGGATCCAGGCAGCCCTGGGCTGCTGCTGCTGCTGCTGCTGCTGCTGCTCCTCCTCCTCCTCCTCCTCCTCCTCCTCCTCCTCCTCCTCGCCTCTTGAGCCTCTGCCAGGCACTGGGCCCAACCAGCTGCTTGCCTTTATTAGCTTTACATCCCACAGAACCTTATTTTATTTTCTTTTGTACTGGAGATTAAACCCAGGGGCATTCTACCTCTGAGCTACACCCCCAGCCCTTTGATTTTTTATTTTGAAATGGTCTTGCTTACTTGTTGAGGGTCTCGCTAAATTGCTAAGACTGGCCTCAAACCTGAGATCCTCTTGTCTCAACTTCTCAATTACTGGGATTACAGGCATGCGCTCCTATGCCTGGCCTTTTTTATATTTTGAAACAGGGTCTCCCTAAGTTGCTGGGGCTGGCCTTGAACCTGCGATCCTGTCTCAGCCTCCCAAGTACTGGGATCACGGGTGTGTGCCACCACGCCCGGCTTAGACAGGGTTTTTAATCATCCCATGTCACAGTTGAGGACACAGTGGCGCTCAGCAGGGTACAGTCATGGGTCAGGTTGCACAGCTGGACTGAAAGGGAGGACGAAGCTGCCACCGGTGCCATTTGACTGTCAGAGACACTGAGACTGGCAGAGGTAGGTCCTGGGCCACCCCCCGCAGAGCCCTGAGTGTGGGGGACGAGAGTACAGTCACAGCGGCTACTACTGAAATGAGACTCATGTACTCTGGATGTGGGGGGGGGCTGATAGACACTCCAACTCTTCTCAACTGACAGGTGAGTGAAGGAGGCGAATCTCCATCTCACTGTGGGGGATATTGAGCCCACCATGTTTGAGGGGAGCATTTTAGGTCCCCTGGTCTGGGAAGTTCAGGGAGGAGGTGCTGGGTGGATATGCCTAAAACCCTTCTTGCAGCACTCAGCTCGAGCACTGGCCGGCGCTCCCAGCTCTCTGCGTGCCCTGAGGTCTGCGGTCTCCTCCTCGTTCTGCCTGGGACTGGGGAGCTTGTGCTTTCCAACTAAGTTTCATATGCAACTCAGATATGTGTTTTAAAAGATAAAAACAAACTGGGCATGGTGGCGCACGCTTGTAATCCCAGTACTTGGAAGGCTGAGACCGGAGGATCCAGGTTCCTGGCCAGCCTCAGCTACTTAGTGAGGCCCTCCGCAACTTAGTGAGACCCTGTTTCAAAATAAAGAATAAAAAATAGGGCTGGGGGTGTAGCTCGGAGGTAGAACACCCCTGGGTTCAATCCCCGGTATCACAAAAAATAAAAAAGATAAAAACAGCATTGTGTGTGTGTGTATGTGTGTGTGTGTGTGTGTGTGTGTGTGTGTGTGTGTGTTAATTATACCCCCCATCTGTTTATTTTTTTATCTTTCTTTTTTTTTTTTTTGCGGTACCGGGGATTGAACGCAGGGGCGTTCTACCTCCGCGCTACGCCCCCGGCCCTATTTTTTATACTTTATTTTGAAACCGGGTCTCACGAAGTTGGGGAGGGCCTCACTGGGTAGAGAGAGAGAGAGAGAGAGAGAGAGAGAGAGACAGGGAGAGAGAAAGAGAGAGGTGAGGCTGGCCGCGAACCCGGATCCTCCGGTCTCCGCCTCCCAAAGTACTGGGATTATAAGCGTGCGCCACGACGCCCGGCTATTTTTTTTATCTTGAAACAGGGTCTTGGTAAGTTACTGCACACTGGCCTTGAACTTGAGATCCTCCTGTTTCAGACTCCCAAGCATTGGGATTACAGGTGTGAACCACCACACCGTGCTGCTAACAGCAGCATCACAGCTCAGTGAGGTCCATGGAGGCAGACAGCAAGGAGCAGAGACATTTGTGCTGGGGGCTGGGGTGGGAGTTGCCGTCTTACACTGGCCCCAGCATCTGGTTTCTCTCAGTGTCTGATTTTTGTAGCCCAGGATCAAGGGACCTACTCACAGTGAAGCGGTTGTGGGCAGTAGCCGCTTCTGCAGCCCACCTGGCAGCCTCTTTGATTGACAGGGACAGCAGGAGAAGTCATTTTGATAAGGTAAAATAGAAGAAATAAAATTTTAGGTAGAAAGGAGACAGGAAGAGAAGGAGAATACAATCAAAAATCTAATCTAAAGTCCTAAGCTTGCCTTGCAGGCTTGCTTGGGACATGCCCAAAAGAGGCAAGACCCATATCTTTAAGAACACAATGAACTAGCTTCACATCCAAAATTCCTGAGGCGATTAGTTTTGGAAGAGAAAGAACTTCACCTTCCACCAGAACTCCAAAAGATCACACCTGTTGTTAAAAGCCTTCCACTCAGCTGGCCATCAGACTCCACTGTCTCTGCTCCTGGAAGACCTGTCCGGAACACCTGTCCGGAGGGAATCCACATCTGCCCGCCGAAAAACTTCAAAGAGGCATTTTCCCGCCGAGTACCTCTAATCAACCCCTCTCCCCATCTCCAGTGCCTATAAAAAGAGACTGTAAGAATTCGGGGCTGCTGCTCTCGCATCTTTTTTTTTTTTTTTTTTTTTTTT
>PVJS01036673.1:0-20329 GCA_004027185.1 Glis glis | reverse complement strand
CGGTACCGGGGATTGAACCCAGGGGCATTCTACCTCTGCGCTACACCCCCGGCCCTATTTTTTATACTTTATTTTGAAACCGGGTCTCACGAAGTTGCGGAGGGCCTCACTAAGTACAGAGAGAGAGAGAGAGAGACAGAGAGAGAGAAAGAGAGAGAGAGAGAGAGAGGTGAGGCTGGCCGTGAACCCAGATCCTCTGGTCTCCGCCTCCCAAGTACTGGGATTACAAGCATGCGCCACCACGCCCGGCTCAAGACCCTGTTTCAAAACAAAAAAATAGAAAGGGCTGGAGGTGTAACTTGGAGGTAAGAATGCCCCTAGGTTCGATCCCCGGTACCAAAAAAAAAGGATCATTTGTGGGGAAGGAGAACATTTCCAGTTGGGAAATTAATTTAGACATATCCACTCAGGAAAGTGGATCTACAAATGAGCCCCTCAGGGAGTCTTCCTGTGCCCCCAGGGCACGATCAACCCAATATAAAGATCATGGAACCTTTCTAAGTTGCTGTTTCCACCTGCAAAACTGGGACAGTTCCTGCCTTGCAAGGCTGTTGTGAGAACTTCCTCTCCAACACCCAGCTCAACAAAAGTTGATGCTGTTATTAGCTCTTGACTCATTTGTTGGTTGTGGGACAGGAGAGGACCCACCAACGTGTGCATATTAACACTGACCGGCAGCCCCTCTGGGGATGTTCACACCTCAGAGAGGCCATCAGCCAGCCCAGACTTGTGCTCATCGTGCCTGCTCACCATCAGCCATAGTGGACACCTCGTCCTGGAGCGCCAGGATCAACTTGGCCTCTCGAGTGAGGTACTGGCAGCGGCGCTCCTCATGCTGCAGCACAGTTGCAATGCGCCGGGACAGGTTATGCAGACAGTTTATCACTGATGGGTCAGCATTGGCCTGTAGGAGAGAGGCCACACTCAGATTCAAAGGTGCACTCAGGGAAACAGCTGGACACATAATTTTTTAAAAAGGTAATAGGCCAGGCATGATGGTGCACACCTGTAATTCCAGTACTCGGGAGGCTGAGACAGAAGGATCGCAGGTTTGAAGCCAGCCTTAGCAACTTAGCAAGACCCTGTTTTCTAATAAAAAATAACACAGAGCTGGGGGTATAACTCAGAGGTAGAATGTATCTGGGTTCAATCCCCAGTACCACACACACAAAAAAGAAGGTAATACATGTATGCAAACCTCCTGGTTTAAGCAAAAGAAACCTCCGATCCTCTCCCCCAGGTTCCTCTCCGGGGCCACTAATGCCTGAAATTTCCTAGGCCTCCTCCAGAAACACTAGCTGCAAGCCCCCATCCTCTATTCCTGGGAATGACTATGTGGATGGCTGTACATTAATGGTTCTGTGGGGCTCCCTCTGTGGGAGACACATGCATCTCCACCATGCCAGGACTGTACAGAAAAGCAGGGTGCATCTAAGGGCACAGATTCTACCCACCCACATGCTATGTGATCCTTAGTGACAGGTCCTCATCTGAGAAAGGACAACAATGGCACCACCCCACTGATGACCAAATGGAAGAAATCAGTCAGACATGGAAAGCACTCACAACAGAGCCTGCCCTGAGCACAACCCTGGAAGTGTCTGTGATCACTGCTGTACTGCTGACTAGACTACTGGTGGACACGACTGGCCTGTGGTGTGTAAGAACTCCGACACAAGCTGGGCGTGGTGGCACACACCTGTAATCCCAGTACTTGGGAGGCTGAGAAAGGAGGATTGCAAGTTCGCAGACAGCCTCAATTACTTTGTGAGGCCCTCTGCAACTTAGTGAGACTCTGTTTCAAAATAAAGAATAAAAAATAGGGCTGGGGATGTGGCTCAGAGGTAGAATGCCCCTGGGTTCAATCCCCAGTATCACACACACACACACACACACACACAAACCTCAGACACAACAAGTCATATGGTAACGGGGCATATGGTACAGTAACAGAAACACTATGCTAACTGTTCAATGAATATGTTCTGTCCTCAAGGATGAGACTTTTTCCCCACCAGAAATGACACTAGTTAACAAGAGAACCAGCAGGCTCCAGGCCCACATTCCTGGCCAGTGCTCCTTCTGCACCCATGTTGACTAGGTCAAAGGAGAGCAGAGGAGGCTCTAAGGAATAGGAGGGGCCCTCCCTCCTCTGGAACCTATCAGAGGCCACAGTCTGGCTGGCAGATGGCAGATGGCAGGGTGGGGCGCACAACTGTAGAGTCTGTGAAGGTGCTCAGGGAACAGATAACTGAGCCAAGCATGACTTAGTGATTCTAGAGGCCAACAGGGCTGCTGAGTCATCCTATGGGAGTGGAGAGGGGAGAAGGGAGTGGGACAAATGGTGCCACTGATTAGAACCCATGGTGCTTCCTCCCCCTCCTGTTTATTTGCCAGGCAGGGTCATGCCTGATGAGTGTTCCCAGCCAGACTTTAGGGTAAAAACTTTCAAAACAAATACAAATTTATGAGAATGTGTGTAAAAACACTCCACCAGCAAAGCAGGGAGTAGGAGAATCATCCTGAACATGAGATTACTCCCTTGAAGAAGTAATCAAGTCATACCTGAGAGCTCAACCCTCTGATGGAGGGGCCACCAGCTGAGGCACAGCAGCATCCTTACATCAGCTGTCTGGGGCCCTTTCTCTTGACCCTCCACAACATGCTGGGTGGTGTTGCCCAGGTGAGGCCTGAGGATCTGTACTGATGGGGAGTCTGGTGTGTCTTGTTTGCACAGACTTGACACCAAGTGAGGTGCCGACAGAGCCCCAGGCTGTGCAGGGGAAATACCAAGATGGCTTTCATCTTGGACATGACAGCGTTTAGTGGGAACTCTTAGAAGCAGCACACTTTCGTAGTATGTGTTATAAAGCAGTACAAAGTTTACAGTGTCATCACCCAAGAGACTTTCTCATTCTAACAACTTGTACTCTAATGTAACTAGGCCTTCAAAGTTAACTTCCAGGGCTGGGGATGTAGCTCAGTGGCAGAGATCTTACCCAGCATGCCCAAGACCCTGGGTTTTATCCCTAGCACCACCAAAAAAAAAAAAAAAAGAAAGTTAACTTCCAGTTTATAAAAAATATATAGAGAGAAAGCAAGTCTTACAGTGTGCACAATGAGAAGAGGCCAAATGTGGAACATGTGATGGGACGACGGGAGGGAGAGCTCTGGACCGGCAGAGATAGAGATGCCATATGCACGAAGTGGGGTGGGTCTCCACCCTGATTCAGACAGACCAACCGGAAAAATGTTTTTGTAATCAGGAAAAATTCCAGCGGCTGGGCATGGTGGCACACGCCTGTAATCCTAGTACTTGGGAGGCTGAGCCAGGAGGATTGCAGGTTCAAAGCCATCCTCGGCAATTTAGCAAGGTTCTCAACAGCCTAGTGAGACCCTGTTTCCAAATAAGAAATAAAATCAGTCTGGGAGTGTAGCTTAGAGGTACAATGCCTCTGGGTTCAATCCCGAGTACCAATAAATAAATAAATAAATAAATAATAAAAAATTTAAAAATAGGGCTAAGGATGTAGCTCAGAAGTATAATGTCCCTGGGTTCAATCCCTGGTAACACACACACACACACACACACACACACACACACACACACATACACACACACACACACACACACACACACATTCAATGGATCAGGTACTAAGTAATACCAACTTATTATGGTGAATTTTGTCAGATGTGAAAAGGGTATCATGGCATAAAATACTTGTCTATGTTTTAGAGAGAGGCCTTCTGAAGTGTTGAAGTGTGTAGGAAGGAAGACATGAGGTCTGGGACTGGCCTTGAAATACAGAGAGAGGGGAGGAAACAGATGGAGCCAAGACACAAAGGCAATGGCTGTGAGTCCTAAAGAGAACCACATCAAGCTTGTCAGACTATTCTTTCTAGTTAGGGGTTTAGAACTTTCCAAAATTAAAAAATATGTGCTTTTTAAATTTTTTATACTTTTATTGCTACATTATAGTCTTACATCATAATGTAGTTCATAGTGATAGTAACACACGTGCACAAAGCAGTTGTTGAGTTTTCCCCCATCCCCCCTTCCCCATACATGATACTGAGATTGGCATTGGTATTCTCACATATGTACTTGGTGTTAATTGAACTGTTTCCTTCATTAATTCTCCCTCTCCCTCCACCTTAAATTTTATTTGTTTATTTTGAAGTATTTGAAATGGAACCTCAGGGAAGCTCTACACTGAGATATATCCTCGGTCCTTTTTCTTTTTCTTTCTCTTTTTTTTTTTTTGTGGTGCTGGGGATAGAACCCAGGGGTATTCTACCTCCAAGCTACACTCCCAGACTGATGTCATTTTTTAATCTGGAAAGAGGGTGTCACTAAGCTGCTGAGAGCCTCACTAAGTTGTCGAGGCTATCTTTGAACATGCAATCCTCCTATCTTAGCCTCCCAAGTACTGGGATTATAGGTGTACACCATCACACCAGCTTATTTTTAATTTTGACACAGGGACTCACTATGTTGCCCAGGCTGGCCTCTAATTTGAAATCCTCCTGCTTCAGCCTCCTGAGTAGTTAAGAATTAAAGTTGTGAGGTACTGTACCTGGCTTTAAAAGGAATTTTTTTTTTTTTTGCAGTACTGGGGATTGAACTCAGGGGCATTCTACCTCCGAACTACACTGCCAGCCGTATTTTTTTTATTCTTTATTTTGAAACAGGGTCTCACTAAGTTGCGGAGGGCCTCACTAAGTAGCTGAGGCTGGCCGCGAACCCAGATCCTCCGGTCTCAGCCTCCCAAGTACTGGGATTACAAGCATGCACCACCACGCCCAGCTAAAGGTATATGTTTTTAAGATGGACATGGTGGCTCATGCCTGTAATCCCAGTACTTGGGAGGCTGACACAGGCGAATTTCAGGTTCAATGCCAGCCTCCGCAACTTAGTGAAACCCTGTTTCAAAATAAAAAAGAAATACTGGGATTACAAGCGTGTGCCACCATGTAGCTCAGAGGTAGAATGACCCTGGGTTCAATCTCCAATACCAAAACATAAATAAATAAATAAATAAATAAATAGATAGATAGATAGATAGATAGATGGGCAGGCTGGGGTGTAGCTTACAGGTAGAATGCTCCTGGGTTTAATCCCCAGTAACATAGAAAGAAAAAAAAAGAGCTGGGCGTGGTGGCACACGCTTGTAATCCCAGTACTTTGGGAGGCGGAGACTGGAGGATCTGGGTTCGCGGCCAGCCTCAGCGCTCGCTCGCTCGCTCTCTCTCTCCGTCTCTCTCTCTCTCTCTCTTTACTTAGTGAGGCCCTCCGCAACTTCGTGAGACCCGGTTTCAAAATAAAGTATAAAAAATAGGGCCGGGGGTGTAGCGCGGAGGTAGAACGCCCCTGGGTTCAATCCCCGTTACCACAAAAAAAAAAAAAAGAAAGAAAAAGAAATGGTAAACATTTTTAAATGACTACTGAAAAGAAGGAAAAAGCTTGTTCACCCCAAAAGTACCATCTCTATAATACTTAACTTTTGTGTGTGCGTGTGGTACTGGGGACTGAACCCAGGGGCATTCTACTTCCAAACTACACCCTAGCCCTAGTTTTTTTTAATTTTTATTTTGAAACAGGGTCTCACTAGGTTGATGAGAGTCTTACTACTTGCTGAGGCTGTCCTCGAACTTGCAATCCTCCTGTCTCAGCCTCCCAAGTACTATGATTACAAGTGTGTGCCACCACGCCTAGCTAATACTTAACTTTTCTCCCACTCTCAACATCATGGCCAGCTAAAGTCCTATCTGTCTTGTTGCCTGCTTGCTTGCTTTGGTGCTGGGGATTGAACCCGTGGATGCTATATAATAAACAGGTTCAAGGCCAGCCCACAGTAACAGTGAGATCCTGTTTCAAAATAAAAACAAAAAGGTCTAGGGATATAGCTCAGAGGCAGAACACCCCTGAGTTCAATCCTCAGTACCAAAAAAGTAAATTAAAAATAACTCTAAGCCAGGTGTGGTGGCGCACGCTTGTAATCCCATTACTTGGGAGACTGAGACCGAAGGATCCGGGTTCGCGGCCAGTCTCAGCTACTTACTGAGGCCCTCCGCAACTTAATGGGACCCTGTTTCAAAATAAAGAATAAAAATAGGGCTGGGGGTGTAGCCCAGAGCACAGCGGACCCCTGCAGACCTTCCTCGAGCGCCAGGTGGGATCGCAAACCCCAGCCGCCAGAGGGAGGCCAGAGCTGATGGCCGTGGCCCAACTCCTGAGTGCCAAGGAGCAGGAGCTGCGGGAGACGGAGCCCTTGCTGCATGATGAGAATGAAGACTTAAGGAAACTTGCAGAGAATGAAATAATTTTGTGTCAAAAAGAAATAACTCAGTTGAAGCATCAGATTGTATTACTTTTGGTTCCCTCAGAAGAAACAGATGAAAATGATTTGATCCTGGAGGTGACTGCAGGAGTTGGGGGTCAGGAGGCAATGTTGTTTACTTCGGAAATGTTTGATATGTATCAGCAGTATGCTGCTTTTAAAAGATGGCATTTTGAAACCCTGGAATATTTTCCAAGTGAAATAGGTGGCCTCAGACATGCATCTGCCAGCACTGGGGGTTCAGAAGCCTATAAATACATGAAATTTGAAGGAGGAGTGCACAGAGTACAGAGAGTACCAAAAACAGAGAAGCAAGGCTGCACCCATACTAGCACCATGACAGTGACGATATTACCACAACCTACTGAGATTAATCTGGAGATTAATCCTAAAGATTTGAGAATTGATACTAAGCTAGCCAGTGGCATTCTACCTCTGAGCTATATCCCCAGCCCTACTTTATTTTTTATTTTGAAACAGGGTCTCGCTAAGGTGCTGAGGCTGGCCTCAAACCTGCAATCATCCCACCTTAGCCTCCCAAGTACTGGGATTACAGGCATGCACCACCACACCTGACCAAGAAAGACAGCAACTCTTAATAAGTCATTTTGGGTTTTGTTTGTTTTGTAATAACAGGGATTGAATTATGGGGCTCTCTAAGACTGAGTTATAACCCTAACTCTTTTTTGTTGTTGTTGTTGTTGTTGTTGTTGTTGTTGTTTGGGTACTAGAAATTGAACCCAGAGGCATTCTACCCCTTATCTACGCCCTCAGCCCTTATTTTTTACTCATGAATTTATTTTGGTACTGGGGATTAAACCCAGGGACATCCTGAGCTACACACCCAACCCTTTCTATTTTTCATTTTCAAACAGGGTCTTAATAGTTGCTGAGGCTGGCCTTAAACCCGCGATCCTCCTGTCTCAACCTCCCAAGTGATGGAATTAAAGGGGTGGGCCACTGCAGTGTGTGTGTGTGTGTGTGTGTGTGTGTGTGTGTGTGTGTGTGAGATACCCAGTTGTGTGTGTGTGTGTGTGTGTGTGTGAGATACCCAGCCACATCCCTTATATTTTGACAGGTTTATTAAAAAGGCATACCTGTTACTACTGAAAGCAACCTCAGACAAGAGCTACGAATACCCTTAAATAAACAAGCTGAGGCAGGGATGGTGGCACACACCAGTACTTGAGAGACTGAGACAGAAGAATCACAGGTTCAAGACCAGCTTCAGCAATTTAGTGATACTCTCAGCAACCTAGAGAAACCCTGTTTCCAAACATAAAATTAAAAAAAAAAAGGATAGGGATGTGGGTCAGAGGTATAATGCCCCTGGGTTCAATCTCCAGCACAAGGAAGGGAGGGAGAGAAGGAAGGAAGGGAGGGAGAGAAGGAAGGAAGGGAGGGAGGGAGGGACAGATGGACAAGCTGAGCACCGTGTCACATAGTTGGGAGGCTGAGAGAGGATTGCAGGTTCACAGTTAGCCTCAGCAACTTAGTGAGATCCTGTTTTAAAATAAAAAATAAAATAGGGCTGGGGTTAGCTCAGAGATAGAAAGCCCCTGGATTAATTCCCCAGTACCAAAAAATAAATAAATAAAAATAAACAAAATAAAAAATAAGCCAAGCATGATAGTGCACAACTATAATCCCAGTACTTGGGAGGCTGAGACAGGAAGATCGCAGGTTTGAGGATGGTATACCTCAGCAATGTAGCAAGACTCTCAGCAACCTAGTGATACCCTGTTTCAAACAAAAAATAAAATAAGACTGGGGGTGTAGATCAGAGGTAGAATGCCCCTGGGTTCAATCCCCAGACCCCCACTAAACAAACAAAAAAAAAAGGAAAAAAGAAAAGAAAAAAGAAACAAGTAGCCTTAATTTTACAAAAAAAGAAAACAAATGTTGGTAAAGATAAGTAGAATTGGAGCTCTTTTACACTGCTAGTAAGAATGTAAAATGGCATAGCCACTAGGGAAAACAGTTGGGAAATTCCTCAAAAGGTTAAACACAGAGTTATCACATGACTCAAATTTTCACTCATAGGTATATATCCAAGAGACATGAAAATGTGTCACCACAAAAACTTTGTATACAAATATCTACAACAGCATTATTCTTAATAGACAAAAGAGAGAAACAACCCAAATGTCCATCAACCAGTGAATGGATAAAGTGTGGTCTAGCTATACAATGGAATATTATTTGGCCATAAAAAGGAATAAAATACAGCTAGACATGGTGGCATACACCTGTAATCCCAGTACTTGGCAGACTGAGTCAGGAGGTTCATAGCCAGCCTCATCAACTTAGCAAGGCCCTCAACAACTTAGTGAGACCCTGTTTCAAAATAAAAAAAATAAAAGGGCTGGAGATATAGCTCAGCGATCGAATACCCCTGGGTTCAATCCCTAGTACCACCAGAAAAAAAAAAAAAAGAATAACGTACTGATACATGGATGAACCTCAAAAACTTGCTAAGTGAAAGAAGCCAGATACCTAAGATCATGGACTGTACTATCCCACTTATGTAAAACATGCAGAATAAATCCATAGTGACACGAAGTAGATGGGTGGATCCCCGGGGCTAGAGGGGAAGGGAGAGTGGGGAATAACAGCTAATGGGTGCATAGTTTCCTTTAAAAGTGGTGAAAATGGCTGGGCATGGCGGTACACGCTTGTAATCCCAGTACTTGGGAAGCTGAGACAGGGGGACTGCAGGTTCGCAGCCAGCCTCAGCTACTTAGTGAGGCCCTCTGTAACTTAGTGAGATCCTGTTTCAAAATAAAGAATAAAAAATAGGGCTGGGGGTGTAGTTCAGAGGTAGAATGCCCTTGGGTTTAATCACCAGTTCTGTGGGGGAAAAAAAGTGGTGAAAGTGTGCTGAAACTAGATACTGGTGATGAATAAGATGAGTGATAGATGAGATGCTGAGATAGTGTGGTGAACATTATAATGTACTAGATGCCACAAAATTATATGCTATAAAATGGTAAACACTGTCGTGTTTATTTGTGTGTGTGTGTGTCCCTGGGGATTGAACCCAGGGGCATTCTACCTCCAAGCTACACTCCCAGCCCTATTTTATTTTTTGTTCAGAAACAGGGTCTTGCTAAGTTGCTGACAGCCATACTAAGTTGCTGGAACTGGCTTTGAACCTGCAATCCTTTTGTCTCAGTGTCCCAAGTACTGAAATGACAGGCATGCGCCACCATGCCTGGCTCTGTCATATGTATTTTACAGAAAAGAAAAAAAGAGGGAAACAACAAGGTAGACTCTGCCTGCACTCCAGGAAGGGGGAGTGCAGTGCCCCTCCATAGTCTGAGCACTGATCAGTGACATACTCACTGGAAATGGCTGCATCTCTCTCTGACCTTCCTCCCTCATCCAAACCATCTATGCAAACACTCACCCTCAGTGCAAATACCACATTAAAAAGAATCATGGTAGGTGCTTCCCTCTTCGGGGATGGATCTGTTTTGGAGACCTGTAAGAGAGGTAAATATTAATAAACTGAGAGCCATGACTTTCCAAGGAAATCTACTTAAAGCTGTTCTATATTAAGTATGAGAAAGACCCCAGATAATAGCAGAATCAAAGAAAAACAACCCTGGGGTCTTTGAGGCATGATGAGCACCTTTGCTCTGGAGGAGTGCCTGCTGCACAAACTAATGAGTCACAGCTCTGACAGGAGTGGCAAGGTCAGTGCTCTAACCACCCTCATCAATGAGGTACACTGACAAAGCCCAGAGTAACAGGATGAAGAGGGACTCAAGTGGGTGTAGGGATCAGACCCACGCCCCCACTGCTATCCCCAGAGTGTATGTGCACATAACCAGGCTCTCTACCAGGTATGGCAAGTACTCAGGACCATTTAGAGACAGGACAATGTTCAGGGCCAGCAGAGGCCTGAGCAGGCCCTGGTGAGACAGAGCAGACAGCCTCACTCCATAACTAAGTCCTTATCTCTGTGGTCCCAGCCAGCTTCTGTCACAAAGACCAAAGCGCAGCTGGGCGTGGTGGCACACGCCTGTAACTCCAGTACATGTGAGGCTGAGACAAGAGGACTGCAGGTTCACAGTCAGCCTTAGCAATTTAGCCAGACCCTGTTTCAAAATAAAATAAAATAGAGCCAGGAGTGGTGGCTCACACTTGTAATCTTAGTACTTGGGAGGCTGAGACAGGAGGAACACAGGTTCACAACCAGCCTCAGTTACTTAGTGAGGCCCTCTGCAACTTAGTGAGACCCTGTTTCAAAATAAAGAAGAAAAAAATAGGGCTGGGGGTGTAGCGTGGAGGTAGAATGCCCCTGGGTTCAATCCCCAGTACTGCAAAAAAGAAAAAGAAAATTAAAAAACATAGGGCTGGGGGTGTAGATCAGAGATAGAATGCCCCTGGGTTCAATATCCAGTACCACCAAAAAAAAAAAGCACCCAAAATAAAGCATTCTGCAGAACACAATGGAGCTCTTCAAAGCCAACTTCAAGTGTCCCCACTAGGGGGAGTCAGATTCCCAGACCCCAGCTCTCTCTGGGTCACCCCAGCCAAAGTACACACCCCTGCTTGTCACTACAATTGTACAGGTGGTGACTGCCACAGGATGCCAACTCTCCTGTCCCTCACCCATAGACAAGGCACTGAGCCCTGTCTGAGGACTGTGGTGGTGGTGAGAAGTAACATTCAAGGGGCCCAACACATCCAAATGCCTCAGAAGCTCCTTCCATGGACTTCATCATAAAGATATGCAAACCACAGTACAGATCCTCACACAGTCTGGATGGTAACTGTAGCTAAATCCCATACATCATTCTAAAACCCTTGAGAATCTGAATAATGCTGTTACTGATCCAGGCTCTGGTTTGCAAGTTCCTTCGGGTAATAGTACACTCCACTTTGATGGCACTCCTCAGTACTGTAACACTCATTCATCAGAGAAAAACATATTTAGAAGATTTAGCACAAAAGTGCTTAATAATAATAATAGCTATTATAATATCATTCAATAAAGAGAAATGGGGCTGGAGATGTAGCTCAGTGGTAAGAACACTTGCCTAACATGGGTTCAATCCTCAGTACTGCCAAAAAAAAAAATAAGAATAATAATAAAATAAAAGCCAGGCGTGATGGTGCACACTTGTAATCCCAGTACTTGAGAGGCTGAGACAGGAGGATCGTAGGTTCACGGCCAACCTCAGCAACTTAGTGAGACCCTATTTCAAAATAAAAAGGGCTGGGGGTGTGGCTTGGAGGTAGCATGCCCCCGGGTTCAATTCCCAGTACAAAAAAATAAAAATAAGAAAAATAAAAAATAAAATAGGGCCAGGGTTGTAGCTCAGAGGTAGAATGCCCCGGGTTCCATCCCCAGTACCACACACACACAAAAAAGCTAACTGTAGCTGAACATGGTGGTGCATGCCTGAAATCCCAGCTACTTGGGAGGCTGAGGCAGGAGAATGGCAAGTTCCAGGCTGGCATCAGCAACTTAGTGAGACCCTGTATCAAAATAAAGAAATAAAAAGAGCTGGAGAGGTAGAGCACCCCTGGGTTCAATTCCCAGTACTTCCCCACCCCATATACACAAACTAATTGCAGGGAGCTGGGGGTGTACTCAGTGGTAGAACACTTGCCTAGCATGTGCAAGGTCCTGGGTCCAATAGTAGCACCAGGGGGAAATAATGCTGGTGGCAGAGACTAAAGCACCTGGGGCTAAGAACCCTGTCTCCTTCTCTGCTGTACCTCCAGGACCTATAAAGATACAGAGCTCAAGGCAAGTGCCTGATAAGATCTGCTACTCACTGGCTGCCTTTACCAGAGCCAGTGTCAGCACAGTTATGAGGCCCCCACCCCCAGAATGGGTCAAGCTTGTCTGTCCAAAGAGAACCCTACCCACCCAGAATGGACCATGCCTGCCTAGGGAGATCCCTTCCTGCCCAAGGAGGACCACACCTGCCCCGGGAGGGACGTACCTGCCCCAGAGCATGCTGCAGCAGCGTCGGGTGCCCAACAAACCGCACGTTATCTATCTTCAGTTCAAATTTTTGGCCACACATTTCAGATTTGGTTGCCAAAATTGTTGCCAGAATAACATCTGAAAACCTTAAAATTGAAAAAAGGCAGGCTGGAAATAAGTTAACCAAGTATCATGACACCATGCCCCATACCTCCAGAGGGAGGCCCTCAATAAAAGGTAGTTCTGTGGAACTGCTCTGCCCCCAGTGCTGATGGACATTTCTATCAGTGGCTCTATTGCAGCAATCCCAAGATTACAGATATAAAATCACCAAAATTACAGGTAAAAGGCATGAGAAGCACAGGATGAAGGCACATGCTGTCATTTCTTGCATGCTCTATGAAATTAAGAGAGAAACAGTTGCAGTTTGCATTTAAAAGAAGGATCAGCTGGAGCTGGCACTGCCCTGAGTAGTAACTCAGTAAGACTTACAGGCAGAGGGAACCCCCCCCCGCTGCACTTGGGCTTGCTGGACTGCACCCCAACAGTCAGGGCACCGGCCCCTCCCCAACAGTGACATATAAAGGACCAAGGAACCACGCTCAGTGATGTGTGAAGGGTGCTAACTACCTTCCTCACAACATCGCTGACCAGTCCTTCACTTACCCTGAACATTTAAACTTTACAGTTTTTATTAGGAAACTTTGCACAAGACATGCAGACCCACTGTGTTACATGAGCACAGGAATGCATAGAACTGAGTGCCATGGGGAAGTGGGGACAGCTAGGGTGTGGGTGAGAGGTCACTCCTCCCAGGGTGCATCTGTACATTTGTCTCACTACTGGCAACCCTGGTCCCTCCTGCCTGGGAGATCTGGATAAGGAAAGTGGTCTGCAGGGAGGAGTGTGCTGGGGTGCAGCACTGCCTCTTATCTCAGAGCCCAGGGCCTGAGGTCCTCCTAGAAACAGGTGCACTGGATGCACATTTTTTTTTTTTTTTTGGTACTGGGGATTGAATCCAGGGATATCCTACCTCCAAGTTACACTCCCATCCCTTTTTATTTATTTATTTTTAAACAGGGTCTCACTAAGTTGGTGAGGCTGGCCTCAAACCTGTGATCCTCATGTCTCAGCCTCTCAAGTACTGGGATTACAGGCATGCACCACCATGCCCAGCTACAACATAGTATTCTCATCTGGACCTATAAGGGCGAGAACTCCCATGCTCATCATCCACGAAGGAAAGCATTTCTAATTCTTCCCATCCAGGTTGGCGAGGCAGCTCCAGCTCCCAGGGCCATATTCTGCCCCTGAGCAATGAGACCCCCACAGTCCTGAGAGAGACTATTGGGAAAGGCGTGCCAATGTGCACCCTCCACCATGCTTCTCCCCTGGAAGCCTTCTTGGCAGTGGTTGGGGGGAGGACTAGCATTATAACTGCTCCATTTATGATGAAAAAGGAAGGTCAATTTTGGACAACTACTGCAGCTTAGCTCTAAAACAGCAAATGACTCTGAGATAAAAAGCGTCTAGGAGGGAGGCCATTTATTCCAGGTACCCCTACACAAAGCAGGCCTGTAAGAGGGGTGATCTGAGTCAGTCTACAGCAAGAGCCTCACTGTGGTCAAGTGAAATACAGACAAAATGCAAGACTAGGAGCTGCGGGATTCTTTCCAAGTCTACAAAGGGCCAGTGGGGGCCCTTCAACTGCCAAGGCCCGGAGGACTCATGCTTGCTGGCTTCCAGCCTTCTCCCAGAACTAGCAAGATCCTCTGGCTGTCCTAGGTCACTCTGCACCCCAAACAAACCAGATGAAAAGGTTGGTTGTCTTACCTCTTGCATAGTCAAGGTATATTTCAAACCTTCTAAAACTAATCTTGTCAAAGACATTCTGGGACATACAAGACTGAGATGAATTCTCAGTCTCTCCTTCCTGAAATATCGCTTTCTGGAATGATTAAACCAGACTTGGGAGATTCCAGTGTCTTAGACCAAAGGCATCACTGGATTTCTTCAAAAACTACATGGTTTGCTCTGTCCAGCTCCTGGCTGAAGAACACAGTGATGTGGAAGGAAGTTCAGGGAATTAAAACTCTACAAAACACCTCTGCTCTAGCAGCTACCTTCTTTAAGCAAATAAACAGACAGATGCAGTGACAAATTTTCCTTCTTTTATGTATCTATATTTTATTTTAGCACCTCCCAGGGACGGGGTACACCCCTTCTGGGAACCTATGATAAACAACACCCTCCACTTTACCACCCAGTTACTCAGGACACAAAGCCAACAGAAAAATAACTTCCACCATTTCAGAAAGCTCACTTGCTCCTGTCACTGCCAAAAAACTCAACTAAAAACGCTACTCTATCATGAAGAACCAGTCACAGCTCAGCCCCAGCCCTACTCCAGGGACCTAAGTTACTTTGGCTGTGGGATGGGTGCTGGTAATCTCAGAGGTAAGCAGTGGTAGCCCAGCTTACATTTATAAATATCCAAATCCAATGTGCACTTGTCAAATAAAAAGCTCTTTCCCCCCAGAGGCCAGGGTCCACAGAGAAAGCCAACTGGAAAGTTGTATGCTGCTGAAGTTAAAAATCATACTGCCTTAGCTGGACGCCTTGGCACATACCTGTAATCCCAGTACTTGGGAGGCCAAGACAGGAGGACCGCAGGATCAGGGCCAGCATCAGCAACTTAGCAAAACCCTCAACAACTTAGCGAGACCCTGTTTCAAAATAAAAAATAAAGCCAGGCATGGTAGCACATGCCTGTAATCCCAGTACTTGGGAGGCTGAGATAGGAGGATCACAGGATCGAGGACAGCCTCAGCAAGTAGTCAGACTCTCATCAACCTAGTGAGACCCTATTCCAAAATAAAAATAAAATAGGGTTGGGGGTGTAGCTCAGAGGTAGAATGCCCCTTTGTTCAATCCCCAGTACCACAAAAAATAAAATACATAGCCGGGTGTGGTGGTGCATGCCTGTAATCCTAGTACTTGGGAGGCTGAGACAGGAGGATCACAGTTTCACGGCCAGCCTCAGCAACTTAGTGAAGGCCTCTGCAACTTAGTGAGACCCTGTTTTAAAATAAAAGAATAAAATAGGGATGGGGGTATAGCTCGGAGGTAGAATGCCCCTAAGTTCCATCCCCAGTACCACAAATAAAATACATAAAAATAAATAAAAAATAAACCAGGTGTGGTGGCTCACACCTATAATCCCAGCACTTGGGAGGCTGTGACAGGATTGGAGGTTCGAGGACAGCCTGAGCATTGTAACAAGACTCTCAGCAATCTAACAAGACTCTGTTTCAAAAACAAAAAATTAAAAAGGCTGAGAGTATAGCTCAGAGATAGAATGCCCCTCAGTTCCATCCCCAGTGTTAAAAAAAAAAAATCACACTGCCTTAAGTGTCTAGGGAGGCCCCTCTAGGGTAGCCAGCAGGATGGTACTTGGTCACTCTGCTTATCTGAGCAAATCTGCCTTACAAAGAAATCCACTTGCCACAGCTTAATATTACACATTTAAACTGGGCATGGTGGCATACATGTGTAATCCCAGTACTTGAGAGGCTGAGACAGAAGGATCACAGGTTTGAGGATAGCCTCAGCAAGTAGTGAGACTCTCATCAACCTAGCAAGACCCTGTTTCCAAATAAATAAAATTGGGCTGGGGGTGTAGCTTGAAGGTAGAATGCATCTGGGTTCAATCTCCAGTACCACACACACACACACAAAATTACACATTTACAATGGAAAGATGCTTGTGTGGCTTTATACATTACATGGTGTCTGGTGCTATAATATGCACAAAGACTCAAGAGTTATATCATAAGATTAGAGGAGGGGTGTTGCTTCCAAAATTTACAAAAATCCTTTTGATGGTGAAAGCCTGGTAAATGTACCATAACACAATAAAACTATTACAAAAACCAAAGATTTCTGGACCAACTTGGAAATTCAAGAAAAGCACATTAGGAAGATGTACCAGCCTAGCTGGAAAACAGGCCAGGACTCTATTCCTGCGGAGACATTCTGGAGTAGGGCTTGTTCTCTAGCTTGGCCAAAAGGGGGGAGGCACAACTTGGAAAGGAGCTCAACTCTGCTACCCTTCCTTGCCACCCTGCTAGGAACTCACAGATACTATATGCACCTCCAAGGCCCAGAGGGAATGCACTGTCAGAGGGGATGGGAGACTCCCACCTCACCGATAACCTCCTGTATAAGCACCGTATCAACTCTGTGGGAATACTTTTGCCTCTACTGAGCTCATTCAATAGAATCTAAGCCTAAGCATCACACTTAACACCCAAACCTTGAGAGAGATGCCCACTAAAGCCCTCTGAAAACTAAAGACAAGAAGCAATGAGCACAGATCTCTCAGCATGGCAGTGGAACAGGGAGATAGGAACCCCACTCCTGCTCACACACCACCTTCACAGGACTACTAGTTCCTGCCTGAGGCAGGGAGAGGTTTGTGTGGCATACCTGGTCCCAAAAGTCCCTCTGGGACCAGCCAACCATACCTTGACCTCTGGGGTCATGTGAAATAGCTAAATAACGGGGGTGGAGAAAGGGCAGGGATTGTGGGGAAGTCTGGGCTCTCACGGGAGGACCGGGCAGTGAGGTCCAAGCTTGTGTGCCTCGTTAGTCATTCTTCAATGTTGAGGGAAATCAGAAATTAAGCACAATTACAAGAAGAAAAGGCAGCCGGAATCAAGGCAGAAAGATGGAAGAGAGGTCTTGGTCTTACCCTGCAACCAATTGCTCATCGGTTGGAGGACATGGCTCGCTGAAATGGGAACAGGACCATCAAGACCAAACAAAAACACTGTTTTGTTTTTTTTAATCATGAAAAGTTACAAAGTTGTTTTATAAAAACTATTAATGTCTAGCAGAAGAACCACCAGTAAAAGCATTAACTGCTAAGGGTCAAGACTAAGCAACTTACCAGACAAGAAAGAGGGTGCAGATACTCCCCAAGATGAGCACTTACCACAGGGTTTTCTCACTAAAGCTCAGAATCTCACACATAAGTATAGACCAAGAGTGAATAAGAGCCACGTTCCCCCTCCCCCAGTACTGAGGATTGAATCAGGGGCACTCTACCACTAAGCTACATACCCACATTCCCAGCCCTTTTTATTTTGAGACAGTGTCTTGGTAAGTTGCCCAGGCTGGCCTTGAACTTGTGATCCTCCTGCCTGAGCCTCCCCAGTTGCTGTGATTACAGACATGGTCCACCATGACCAGCAAGAGAGTCACTTTTTAGAAGCAAGCACAACACTCTAAGACCTAAGTTAGAAACAAGAGCCATAAGAATTAGCTGGACACCTGGGCACAAGTATCTAATCTTTCCAAGAATAGGTTTCTCATCTGTATGACAAGAAACCATCTGCACAAAATCAAATAAGGTCTTGAGTAAAAGTCTTCTAAAAACTAGAGAGCCACATGACTGTCATCCGCCCCAGTTCTTGAGATGCTGTCCCTGCTTCCACAGCTGACCTCCCGAACCTCTGCCTGGAGCATCCAGGGTGTCATTAGAGCCATATACACTTGTGTTAGAAAACATCTATGGCTTCTGCACTATCTGACTTGAAATTTTTAGAAAGAGTTTAAGCTGGGCATGGTGGTACAGGCCTGTAATCCCAGTACTTGGGAGGCTGAGACAGGAGGATCCTAGGTTCAAGGCCAGCCTCAGCAACTTAGCGAGACCCTCTGCAACTTAGTGAGACCCTGTTTCAAAATAAAAATAAAACAAAATAGGGCTGCAGGTATAGCTCAGAGGTAGGATGCCCCTGAATTCAATCCCCAGTACCATACACATGCACAAAAAAAGCACTTCTCTTCCAAGGTTTTCCCCCTTCCTTATGTTAAATACTGAATTAATTCCCTAAAAAAATCCTCATTCATTTCATTTTAAGTCTCTGAAAAGTAACTGCAGGAATTAAGTAGTGCTGGCTTTCCTAGGAAACCCCATTGCCTAGGCTGTTCCAAGAGCTCTTTCTGAATCTTCAGCCTGATCCTCATGGCCTGTGAATCTTGTGGGGAAGAGAATGTGGGAGGAGGAGTGGCCAGACCTGCTCCATGTTGATCTACAGCAAGGGCAAAGGACAAGAAGCACCTGTCCAGTGTGCAGGGGCAAAAACTTTCTATGTACCTCTGACAAGTCTGTTCCAAGTCACCACCTTAAAAGAACAAGACAACCACAAGCCTATATATCAAGACCATCCCTTGGGATAGCCAACAATCCTCTCCCCTCAGCTGCCCTATCTGCTAATCCCTCTTCCAAAGCCCACTCCCCTCAGAGATAGTCCTAGGTCATGCCAGAGGCCCCAGCGTCCTCACAAGAGATAAAATCACACTCTTGGAATGGCAACTCACTATGGTGGGTGTGGTGCACTGTCAGAACTGGAGGAAACTCACTACACAGCTGAGGCCCGGTGTGGAGGACTCAGCTACTTTCTCCTGGATGGTAGAGTCCCGGTCCTTAACTGACACAGGGTCTGTCTGTGTTTTGGTTTGTTTGTTTTGTGGTGCTGGGGATTGAACCCAGGGGCATTCTACCTCACACCTACACCCACAGCCCAGCTCAGAGGTAGAATACCCCTGGGCTCAATTCTCAGTACCACACACAAAAAAAATAACATAAGAAGTCAGAAGTGGTCATTTATGAAATTTCTACCCTGATGGTGCCTTCCAGAGACAGGAGGGGGAGAAAACTTGGGAAAGAGCAGGCCCCACCTTCACCTGTGCCTAACGGAGTATCGAGGGCCAGGCTAGCCCCAGCTCCCAAGCCCACAGCCTCAGCACCGACTGAGCCTGACCACCCAGAAGGGACTTGACCAGGCCATGCTGTGCCTGAGTGCCCACATGACTCTGGGCATATGCTCCAGGAATTAGGTCTGAGGACAGCAAAGGGGTCTGCTTTACTCCATGTTCCTCTCACAGGAGATAAACATCCTACATGGACATGGCCTCATCACTCTCGGACCTACTTTACCAACCACACAACCCATAGTGAGAACATGTGTCCAAATTCTTCAGCAAGCCAGAAAGGCTGGCAATGCAACCCTCAGCTCAGCACCCACTAAATGGAAAAAAATAAGAAGACCAGATTTCTCAGAGGAGCAAATATCTGGGTTAACAGGAGGGTAGGACTCTGCACATGCCTAGGAGTAGGATCAGCCCCATCCTTGAGTGACCACAGAGCCCTTACCTGGAGTCACCATCCTGGTCATCAGCATGTTCACCCGTGTTGTTAACAGCGTATCTGCTACGTGGCTTATCTGAGTAAAGGCAAAAAGGGAGAATAGCTAAGAAAGCAAGATCTCTCCACACACAGGATTGTGAAGCCATGAAAATCTATGGCTTCCAAACCGGGAATGGTGGCGCAAGCCTGTAATCCCAGTACTTGGGAGGCTGCGATAGGAGGTAGGCAGGTTCAAGGACAGCCTCAGCAAATAATGAGACTCTCATCAACCTAGCGAGACCCTATTTCAAAATAAAAATGAAAAATAGGGCTGGGGGTATATCTCAGAGGTAGAATGTCGCTGGGTTCAATCCCCAGCACCACAAAAAAAAAAAAAGAAAATCTATGGCTTCCAAAACATAGTCTATCCATAGAATGGGTATTCAGCCATATAAAGGAATACACACGCATGAATCTTGAAAACATTATGCTGAATGAAATAAGCCTGACACAGAAGGACAAATTCACAATTATATGAAATATCTAGGATAAACCTGTAATCTCAGAATATGGGAGGCTGAGACAAGAGGATCATAGGTTCAGGCCAGCCTCAGCAACTTAGTGAGGCCTTCAACAACTTAGTGAGACCCTGTTTCAAAATAAAATAGGGCTGGGGGTGGAGCTTAGAGGTAGAATGCCCCTGGGTTCAATCCCCAGTACCACAAAAAAAAAAAAAGAGAGATTTAAAAAATAGACCCAAGCCAGGCGTGGTGGCGCACGCTTGTAATCCCAGTACTTTGGGAGGCGGAGACCGGAGGATCCGGGTTCACAGCCAGCCTCAGCGCT
>PVJS01036672.1:0-20328 GCA_004027185.1 Glis glis | reverse complement strand
AAAAAAAAAAAAAAAAGAAGGGAAGAAGAAGAAATCTTTAGATAGACAAAGAACGTGACCTAACTGGGGGAGCTGGGAGGGGGGTGGAGGGAAACACACCATAGCACATGATGTACATAGCACATGATGTACATAGACTCAATCACTATCCGGAGCATGAAAGGGAGGGAAGGGGGAGGGAATAGAGTGGGATTGGAGGGAGGGCTAAATGAGCAATGTGTGCATGTATGATGTTCATACCCTGACATATATCAAAATGTATAATTACCAATAAATGTATAATGCACCAATAAAAAAAGAAAAAGAAAAAAAAGAGAAAAGTGTGAGACTCTGGGTTCAATCCCAAGCAGAGAGGCAGAGAAAGCAAGAGCGAGAGTGGGAATGGAGAGCGGGAGAGGGAGAGGGAGAAATATTGAGCAATTACAACAATGAATACAAAAATTATACATTATAACCAAGTAAGGTTCACCCCAGAAATGAGCAAAAACAGTGAGGAGGCACTGATGGGATTCAGGACACCCTACTCAAAATGTAACACCTTAATATTTGAAAAAACAGCAGAGGCAGGAAGGTCTCTCACCTTTCCCATGCCCTTCTCCCCTGAAGCCGGTCATAAAACACTCAGTTTGAGAGGTACCCTACCTATACCCAGAAGAAAGGAACATCCTTACTTCTAAAGACACAGGGACACAGAGAAAATCTGAACAAACAGGCCTTGCTAAGCACCCCAGCCCCATCCATTACCATTGAACCATATCCCTGTTCATCCACTTGGTGTTCTCCACTACCCACCTCTTCATCAAAGCTTCGTCCATACATGAAGTGACTTATATGGATATAAAGACTATCGATGGGGAGGAGGGGGGAGCAAGGCATGAACCTGAGGGAAACACACAACAAATGCTGCGTGCACGTGTGTATCTGTCACTCTGACCCTCACTATGATGTATAACTACAATGCACCCATTAAAAAAATTCACAAATGTACCCTTTCTTTGGGTCTTCATTCCCAAAGGCTCCTCATTCGCATATAATGTACATTAAGAAAATGTGTGCTTTTCTCTGGTAATCTGTCTTCCAAGGAAATTAAGGATGGGTGAGAAAAATAAGTCTCCTCCCCTCCAGCACAAAACTCACTCTGTAAACTTGGTGAAGTCCTTGTCCTTGGCTCCCTCCAGCAAGCGCCTCAAGTAATAAGAGAGCTGTGGGGAGAAACGGCTTTCTGGAGGCAGGATTAGCTGAAGCAAGCCCCCAGCGGAAGCAAGCCCCCAGCGGAAGCAAGCCCCCAGCGGAAGCAAGCCCCCAGCGGAAGCAAGCCCCCAGCTGAAGCAAGTAAAGGCCCCTCCTTGAAGGGGTAGAATAAAGAACTGAAGCTTCCACATCTCTGCTACCTAAAAGAATTAAGCTGCCACATGCTCTTAGTTTTTCTAAAAACTGAGTGGTAATGCAAAAGTGGTGGTGCCTGTGCTATTTCTACCCATTTTACCTATTGTGAAAACTCCCAGTTTCACCAGTGAAAGTGTTTAATATTACTTATAGTAATTAATAAACCTCTTGCAGATTCTAACAAGTGTTTCAAATGCTAACTTTCCTTGGCCTATGGATTCCTATTATGTCATCTGCAATACTACATCCCCTAGGGTATAGATTAAAATTAATTTACACATACATATCACACTTTCTAAGTATTTCTATTCAAAAGTAGCATACTGACACTTTTTAAAAATCACTTTTTGGTTTATTGTAGTATATTATGTTAGGGGAAAAAAGGTTTTTTTGTGTGTGTGGTACTGGACATTGAACCCAGCAGCATTCTACCTCTGAACTACACCCTCAGACCTATTTTATTTTATCTTTTTTAAACAGGGTCTCACTAAGTAACTTGAGGCTGGCTGTGAACCTGTGATCCTCATGTCTCAGCCACCCAAGTACTGGGATTACAAGTGTGTACCACCACGCCCAGCTAAAAAAGTATTTTTTTAAATATTGAAATATATGTGTTATCAATACACGCCATTTATTTAGGAAAAAGTCCAGGAAAAAACAAATTAATATTGTCAAGCTGAAAGATACCATGTTGGTATCATTTTATTCCCACATTAACTAACATACAATCTGTTTAGTAGATTTTATCACTTCTTTGAGAAAACTTATTTGAGCACACACTAAATCTCATATTCCTACTAACAATAGTAGCTAATATTTGTTGGACATTTACCTTGCAGACATTGTGTGAAATCCTTGACACCACAGCCCGCCGTCTTGCTTAGTTCACACACCAACCCACTAGGTAGGTATGGAGGTTATTTCTATTTTACATACATGAAAACTGAGGCCTGCACCTCTTGATACTTTCCCTACCACACCGCCGTATTACGAAGTGGTGAAAACAAGATTCTAACACTGATCCAAAATACCTAATCTTAACCACGACTCAATGTTTGTTGCATTGCTTGAGAAAAACAACTACCTGAAGTGCTCAACTTTTCAACACTGATTCAGTGGGGCTGAGGGACCTAAGAATCAACCTGGTCCATCCAATTTTTATGAATGGGGAAATTTCAGAAACCCTAAACTAGGCTATGCTGAATCTCTGAAAACTCTAACCCATGTGTGGCCTAAATTTATAGTCTAGCTTTTAGATTCACTTTTTTTCTGAAGATGAAGAACACCAGACAGTCTTTCATCTTTCTTTTAGAAATTGCTAGAGAACTCAAAATCCCAATATAAAGACTATATTGAAAACTTTACAGAAAACAATTTAAATTTAATAAAATTAAATTGTATTAATTTAATAAATTATTTTTAAAAGAAAGCCGAAAGCGCCAGGACCTCCATTGAGCTGTCTTTGGTGGTCAATTTAAATACAATAATGTGATCAAAACTTTAATATGCATAGCTGTTGACCAAATGATCTTTTGCTTTTATGTACTTGGACAAAAACCCAATTTCACCCACAGATTTAAATTCACACGGAAATTTGAAGTATTTCTGGTGAGATCAGCTTTCATCGAGCTTCTTTACCAGACTTTCACTTTAACCTAAGATTCTGCTATTTTTACCCAGGACTAATCATTCCTCAGTGTGAGATCACTCCCTGGGCCATTCAGGGGCCATTCAGGGGCCATTCAGGGGCTTAACTGGCAACAACTGCCCTTTTACTAACAACTCCACAATAGAGGAAATGTTTTTAAACAGTGAATATATAACAAGGCAACAAGTGACTGAAATTCAGTCATTATCTCTCTTGAATTTTATTGCTGCAGGTGCAGAGCACAGCTGTTCAGAGGCTCGAGAACGGCAAGGTTCCCTTTAACTGAAAACAATTTCATTTATACACCTGCATTTGCAAAGATTCCAAGTGAAAAGACTGAGGGACAGGTCATGAAACTAGAAAACAACGCTGTCCTCACAGAAGCTTGAATCATTCCTTCCCCAAGGAAAAAGAAGGGGTGAGAATAATCCTTGATCTAACAAATGTATCCCCAAAGATACCTGTGTTCTCAGAAATTCATGTGCACTGATGTGTGTTAGATAAGGGGGAAATCATTTTGTTTTTTTGTTTGTTTGTTTGTTTGTTTGTTTTTATCAGCCCTCCGTAGAGAACTAGTTGCCAGGAACAAAAAGCTGAGAATTGACCCCGTGTCACTTGTTATATAGTTACTTGTTGGCTTTCAATCCAACAAGTGTGCACTGAGTATCTATTGTTCATTCCACACATATTCATTGACGGCTACCATATGTCAGCCATTTAATGTGAAAAAAAGGGTATGCAAGAGATTACAGGGTAAGCCTTGGGAGAGGTAAAAAGATGACTAATAAACAGAAATTTTAAGCAGTTGTACTCATTAAGCACTCTGGGTACTATCGGAAAGCAAGCTACACACCAGCTCTCTAGCATAGTACAGAATACAGTGACGATTCAAGAAAGACTAGGAAGGAAACACACGTTGATTCAGTAAAAATTTGTAAGTGCACATTGATTCAGTAAAGCCCTATTTTATTTTATTTTTATTTGGAAACGGGGTCTCACAAAGTTGCCTGACAGTATTATACATCATTTGACTTGTTTGCATCTTTTTTAAAATTTAGATATTTAGCATGCAAGGAAAGTAGTATATTGAGTTTCCCAAGCACCCATCATAAAGCTTCTACAATTATAAATTTTTTGGTCAGTCATATTCTATCTAGCATTTCATATTCTTCCTTAACCCTCAAGGTTTTTTGTTTGTGCCTTTGTTTGTTCTTGGTACGGGGGGTTGAACCAATAGGGCATTCTACTTCTGACCCCTAGCCCTATTTGACAACACACAATACTGTTGTCAAACATAAAAATTTATTATAAAATTCATTTTTAATATACATTTTGTGTGGTGCTGGGGATGGAACCTGGGGGCATTCTACCTTCAAGATATGCACCCGGCCCTATTTTATTTTATTTTTACTTGGAAATAGGGTCTCACAAAGTTGCTGAGAGCCTCGCTAAGTTGCTAAGGTTGGCTTTGAACCTGCGATACGCCTGTCTCAGCCTCCTAAGTACTGGGATTACAGGTGTGCACCAAGACGCCTGGCTTTTAATGTACTTTTATTGGTGCATTGTAGTCTCACATCATAATATAGTTCAGAATGATAGTGACACACATGCACACAGCTCTTGGTGAGCTTCCCCCTGACTCCCCTTCCTCTCCTGTTTCCCATACATGATATTGAGATTGGCATTGATAATTTCACATATGTAATAATATCAATGAAAGTGTTTCCTTCATTAATTCTCCCTCCCCACCACCACCACCTTCCACTAAACCCCTCCATCGCACCACTGAGGTTTCTCCTCCATTATGTAAAGCATCTCTTGTATCCTGATTACTCCCTAGCTTCCACATATGAGAGAGAGCATATGACCCTTCACTTTCTGTGACTGGCTTATCTCACTTAACATAATGTCCTCCAAGTCTATCCATTTTATTGCAAATGACATGATTTTGTTCTTCTTTATGGCTGGGTAGAATGCCATTGTGTGTATATTCCACAATTTTGTAATCCACTCATCTGCTGGTGGACACCTGGGTTCATATTATAGAATCCTATCTTCTTGTTCATGCTAATTAGCTACTTAATTTGTGTGTGTGTGTGTGTGTGTGTGCTGCTAGAGATTGAACCCAGGGGCATTCTACCTCCGAGCTACATTCGCAGCCCTATGTTAATTTTTTATTTTGAAACAGGGGCTCACTAATTTGCAGAGGGTCTCACTAAGTTGCTGAGGCTGGCCGCGAACCTGCAATCTTCCTGTCTCAGCCTCCCAAGTGCTGGTATTACAGGTGTGCACCACCATGTCCAGTTCTAACTGATTGATTTGTTGTCAATGTCTATACAGACTGTTACAGAATCTGACTTAGTTTAGAACTTTTCAAAAACTTTTTCAAACTTTATTTGTGACTATTGAAACAAGAGTGGATTTTCAATTGGTCCTTTTTTTTTTTTAGTTCCACATGGAAGACATTCCTTCCCATACTTCCATCACACCTGTAGGTATCAGGTCTATCTTAATACATTCTGTGCTCCTTTAAAAGAACACCTAAAATGGATAATTTATCTTAAATAAAAATGTATTGGCTCAGAGTTCTAGAAGCTAGGAAACAGAAGATTGAGTGGGTGGCAGGGGGCAAGGCCTTCCTGCTGTTTCATTCCCTGGTGGAAGGACAAAGAGAGGACAAGACACAAAAGGGGGCCAAACTCATGCTTCTATCAGAGCCCACTCTGGCAAAAAGGGCATTAATCCACTCACTCCCCACTTGTGGTCCAGTCACCTCTCATTAGGCCTCACCTCCCACACTTGCATTGGGAATTAAGTTCCCAACACATTCTTTTGGGGAACACATTCATACCACAGCAATGGCCACATTGGAGGTCTTATAAGCTCTCAGACTATGAGATGAGATACCATCTCTCCACAAGTAGATAGGTACTGAGTGGTCTCTGAAGGAGAAGGACACATTCCTTCTGGACTATCCATGGGCTGGGAGGTGGCTCTGGCTGGGCTCACCCAGAGTGTGCAGGGCCCTGTCCATATAAACAATTTGGTTAAATGCTGTATTAAAAATTCATTACATATGCTGTCGAGTGATCAATGACAATTTAGTATAATGGGTAGAAAGCAAGTGCTTAAGTATGTTTTTAATTGTCTAATTTGCAAATGCATAGGTTCTTCCTAATGTTTAGATGCCTGCCATCTCTTCCAGAAAAGATCCAGGAACTATCTCTTCATCTTTATTGTTGTGTGCTCTTGGTTAATTTCCTATCTCTCCCAGGATGGGAAAGGTAGGAACACTTTTACTACTCATAGTATCATGCCTTAACTTGGAATTGTTTGTTCTGAGAACAAACTTGGAACTTGTCTGTATTGAAACAATATAGATGTGTTTATTATTACTAATACATATTATTTTTACAAATTAGTAGGATTCATAGTAATATTTCCATATATAAATACATGGTGTATTGATCACTGATCGGGTTATCCAACCCTTCTTCCTCCCTCTTCATACTTCCCCATCCCAGCACCTTTCCCAATCACCAGTAATCATTCTTCTACTTTTAGGTCCACTGTTTGTTTGTTTGTTTGTTTATTTCCACATATGAGAGAGAACCTACAACATACAATACTTGTTTTTCTGAATCTGGCTTATTTCACTTAACATAACATCCCCCAGTTCTATCCATACAAAATAGACCTTCTTGCCCCCACATTTTCTTAATGCTATGTTGTTTCTTTTGTTTTTGTTTTTGGAGATTTGTATTTGCTGGTTGTTTGTTTTGTCTTTTTGGTACTGGGGATTGAACCCAGGGGCATTCTACCTCTGAGCTACACCCCTAGCCCTTTTTATTTTTTTATTTTTTTTAATGTTTTATGTGCTTTTATTGGTGAATTATAGTCTCACATCACAATAGAAATCAAGTTGACAGTAACATACATGCACGCAGCACTTGGTGCTCCCTTCTCTCCCCCCAACACAGAGTACTGAGATTGACATTGGTATATTCTCATATGTAAATATGGTCAATGGTAGAAATTCCATTAATGAACTTCATTCTTCCCCTTCCCCTTCCTTTAGATCAGTTCCCAGACTTCAGTGAGGCTTCTCCATCATTGTCTGGAATCCCTCGTGTATCCCAACTACTCCCTAGCTTGCGCATATTAGAGAAGACATATGATCCTTCTCTTTCTGTGATTGGCTGATCTCACTTAATAATGTTCTCCAGTTCCTTCCATTTTCTTGTAAATGATATTATTTTGTTCTTCTTTATTGCTGAGTAGAATTCCATTGTGTGTATTTCCCATAATTTTGTAATCCATTCATCTGTTGACGGACACCTAGGTTGGTTCCATAATTTGGCTATTGTGAATTGTGCTGCTATGAACATGGGTATGCATATAGGGTCTTGCTAAGTTGCTGAGTCTGGCCTCGAATCCACGATCCTCCTGTTTCAGTCTCCCAATTTCTGAAATTACAGGTGTGTGCCATTGTGCCCAGCAAATGCTAGTTCTTTCATGCTCATTACATCATCCCTTAGGAAGCTGCCTCATCCCTGGTGCCACCTTGGCAGCCAATGACTCAAAAGATGACACTGTGCTTTATTGATGATGTCCACAAAAGCAAATTTTACTCAGCACATACAGGAAAATGTGAATGATAGTTTATTTTCTGATTATGTTAAATTTACCCTCTAGAATTTTATAACATAGAACAAACATTTACAACATGCCTCTTCATAATTATCACATTCTCAGAATGCAATCACTTTTTGTTTTGAAACTGCAACCCTGGCCTCCACATATCACCATCAATGGAAGGTAATGAGATGAGCCATGGGTGGAGAAAGAGTCTCATTGAAACAAAGACTATGTTTCCCTCTTCTAACATAGCTTAAGACTGACCAAAAGAACATAGATTGGATACAAGAAAGGATATCGATCAGGAGGGTCCATTGGTGTTACAGAGAAAAGGTCTCCAAAGTCCTCAGAGGACCTAGGGTGTGGTCACATGGAATGACCACCTACAGAGAGGTGGGTGATCTCCCTGGGTGCCATCAGTGGGAGACTGCTTATCCCTCAAGAGCAGTAGACTGGAAGCAGCCCTACCATTGGAACACCTGGGCAATACATGGGTCTGACAAGTGGCTTAAATTCAAGGCTCAGTCTCCCAGAGCCCCGTATTCATCCATTGTCCTGTGGTAGGTGAGTCACCTATAATCAGTGTGTCAGCACCATTCTGGTGGTCCAATCTTGTGGGGGATGCAGGAAAGAAATACTGTACCAGTCAAGACCTACTAAGCATATTGTCCCCTGAAAATCTGTCCCTGTCATGGACTGAGGCAACCTCATAGGATCCAGTACTAGAGTTATAAGGATATCTACAAGGCTCTCTGAGCAGAAAGAGGGTAAGAGAGCTTCCCCAGCTGGAGACACAGGGACTCTACCCCACACAGTTCAGATGTTGACCAGGTACTGCCCCAGAACAGAGTGCTGGTCTCAGCTAGTTCTGACCCCAGGAACCAAAGAGAAGCTTAAAATTTTGGAGAAAGGAATTTCAGCAATGAGATTTAGCTGGGCATCTTATTCTTGTATATGCCAAATCTGGCAATCTTAGCTATATCATACCATGATTTATCCATTATTTCAATTATTTTTGGTCATCTAGAATACTTCTTAAAATAATATTTTCAAGAAGGGCAGATAAGTAAGAATGCTTCCTAAACCCTGGCATGAGTTCATATCTCAACTGTTCTTTACAGATAGATGGCAGTTTGTATTTAATAGAAATGAATAGATGTCTTATATAGGTTTTTGAGAAGAGAACCTATCTTTTCTGTGTAGATATTTGCACGTGCGCACCAGAAAAACACTGATAATCTACTAATAGTTTATTCTACTTTATTTACTTGGCCAGGGCAGATCGCTAGCTGCCTGAAAACAGAAGCGATGCTTATTCATTTCTGAATGTATAAATATACTTACTGACGACATATTTTCTCATTGTGCTCAGTCCTGGCACAGGTTACTCAATAAGAACTGGTTGAATGAACACTCAAATTTGATAATTGCATGTAAGGAAGAAACCACAGATGAGGAAAAGCAGAAAGTTGGAAATGAAGAGAGACTGCAGGTAATCCCATGGTTAGAAACTTGGGATCCATGTATGATAGTGTGGGAAATGGAGCAAGAAATGTAGCTTGCTACCATGTCACAGAGGGCTAAGCTAAGGGATATTTTTAATATGAGCAGCACTGGAAACCCAATGTTGTGAGATTAGTGAAGGGGAAAACTGTGTATTTAAATAACTGCAGAGGCCTGTTTCCCATCAGGTATGTTACATCAACAGCTTTATGGGACACTGAATTATGTTGTGTAGTTGCAAATACTGACTCAGTGGAATAAGAGGGTCATGTCCAGGGTTTCTGCATTCTCTGTTTCTCCAAGCCTTGGCAAGCTTTAAACAAAGCAGCATTTTTTCATTGTCTTTTAGTATTTAGGGAACAAATCATATACTCTTTAATAATTACTCATCAGGCCTTAGTACTTTTGACTTCACATTTTTGCATTTCATCTCATTTAAAAACAAACACTGACATTTACTTAAGTCTAAGTCTTACTAATGAACAGTCTCTTAGCAAACTATACTAAATGACTGCTTCTACAGCATGAGGCTTTACTGACAACCTTGTTAATCTCTAAAAATCAATTTATATGTAGAACTTAGTTTCTAAAAGGCCTTTCATATGTGAATTCCTCGAAATGCCAGGATAAAGTAAATGATGAAGAAGATGAATTAGTATGGGGGCGGGGGGTATTTGAGCTTGTTTTTGTGTAAAAGGTCTCTTTGAAAATTGGATAGAAACTACTGGCATATTCACAAGATTTGCATATAATCTCATGGAGTTCCCAGACTTCCCAAGTCCCTTCAGATAGTCCTACTTCGAAGAGACCTAGGTAACTCAAGTTCACAAACTGATTTGGTCTACATTAAATTATGTTCTCTTGCTTCTTTTCCTTATTTCTCATCTTATTTTAAATAAGAAGACAGAGGGAAATAAAAATTCATGTTAGTACAACATAAGCAATAACTAAGTGCTAATTATTTACAAAGCTTCTCTACCAAGCCCACAAAACATCATAAAGTAAATAAATTGGTTTCCTAATCTCTTAACATAGCAATCAGTCTGTATTTAACTGGTTTAAGCTCACCAAGTGCTGTGTGCACGTATGTCGCTATTACTATGAACTACATTATGATGTGAGACTATAATACACCTATAAATATATAAAAATTAAAAATAAAGTCTAATTTTAGTTACTTATTCCACAAATGCTTGTGAGAACCTACAAAGTGCCCTGCTAGGGATTATGGGAGAAGCAAAGGAATAGAACATAGTCTGTGTCCTCAAGCAGACCATAATCTAATAGAGACACTAACAGCCTTGAGTGAGCAATGATAATGATAATGCAAAACAAGCTGTGCGGTGTCTTGTAAAAAATGCAGATCCTATGCTAATATGTCGTGAGACCCCAGGAGGAGAGTGGGGTGATTAGAGTCCATCAAGGAATACCTCTTGAAGTGTTCCAGCTGGGCTATGAATAATGGATAAAGCAATGTACGAGGAGATCAGTATATGAGGAAAAGCGCTATTCTTGGTGGAGAGGATGAAGCAGTGCCTGGCTCGTAGCAAGCCCCAATATATAGCTATTCCATGATGAACAAGCACAGGAGCATGGAAAGGCAAGAAGCAGGGCAGGCAAGGCCTCCATGAGGCACAGGGAGCAGTTTGTTTTGGTGACAGTTTATAAATATGAAGAGAAGCCAGGCGTGATGGTGCACACCTGGAATCTCAGTACTTGGGAGGCCGAGATAGGAAGCTTGCAGGTTTGAAGCCTGCCTCAGAAACTCGGTGAGAAGCCAGGCGTGGTGGCACATGCCTGTAATCCCAGTACTTGGGAGGCTGAGACAGGAGAATTGCAGGTTCTCTGCCAGCCTCAGCAACTTGTGAGGTCTTCTGCAACCTAGTGAGACCCTGTTTCAAAATAGAGAATAAAATAGGGCTGGGGGTATAGCTCAGAGGTAGAATGCCCCTGGGTTTAATCCCCAGTAAAACACACACACACACACACACACACACACACACACACACAACTTAGTGAGGCTCTTAGCAATTTAGTGAGACCCTATTTCAAAATAAAAAAAGAAATAGGGCTGGGGTGTAGCTCAGAGGTCAAATGCCCCTGGGTTCCATCCCTAGTATAAAAAAAAGAAGAAGGAGGAGGGGAGCACCCCAGAGACAGATGAGAAAAGCAAGCAGGGAGCGAGGGGTGAGAGGGAAAAGCTGCAAGGTTTTGGAGCTATAGAGTAGCAAAACCAGACCTGTGTTTTAGTGGGAACCAAACAGGATATAACTGAAGGGCAGAGCTGGGCACTGGCAGCCACACAGTGGTGGGGCCCAGTACAACCACCCCTGTTGAAACCTCCTCAAAGCACAAAGCAGCACCCTGAGTCTGGGGTGGGAAACACTAGAACATTCCTAAGTGTAATGGAAATATGACTGTATTTCAAATTGACACCCAACTGTGAAACTATTGTCTCAGAGCTAATCCCTCCCTCACAGTAAAAATGGTCGGTTGTCATCAAAAGAAAGACTAAAAACACAATGAGTAAGCACTTCCCGGAAAAAGCCACCGCCACCAAGCCAGAGCGTTCGTGTTCGCTCCCGTGGGACTCCAGATGGGACTGCTTTACTGGCGGTGAGCAGCTGTGGTGGACATCCTGCCCCAGTATCCTCATTTTCAGAATAACAATATCATGGTCCTTACCAAATCCCCAGGCTCCAACAATTACACACAATGAAACCTGGTAAATTCATCTTCAAGTCAATAGTTATAACAAAGATGCAATTCATAAATTAGCTATTACCTAGTTTGTTCATTCTACTAGTATCTCCCCTCCTCCCCCCCACACACAACCTTAGGGGCATTCTGCCTCCGAGCTACACCCCAGCCCTTTTTAGTTTTCATTTTGAAACCGGGTCCTGCTAAGTTGCTGAGGCTTTGTATACTTTAGATATTAGTCCTCTATTAGAGGAGTATCTGGCAAAGATCTTTTCCCATTCTGTAGGCTCTCTACTTAGACTCTTGATGGTTTCCTTTGATGAGCAGAAACTTTTTAATTTAAAACCATTAAATTAATTCTTGCTTTAATTTCCTGAGCTTTGGGGGTCTTATTGAGGAGGTTTCTACCTGTGCCTATATGTTGGAGTGTTGGACCTATGCCCTCCTCTAGTAACTTCAAAGTCTCTGGTTTAATTTCAGGGTCTTTGGTCCATCTTGAGTTGACTCTTGTACAGGGTGAGATGTTGGGGTTTAATTCCATTTTCCTACAAATGGATAACCAGTTTTCCCAACACCAATTGTTGAAAAGGCTGGCTTTTATCCAGCATATGTTTTTGGTGTCTTTGTCAAAAATCATTGGCTATCAGTGTGCAGATTTTTTTCTGTATCTTCTATTCTGTTCTATTGATCTATGCATCTGTTTTTGTGCCAATACCATGCTGCTTGTATTACTATAGCTCTGTAGTATAGTTTGAAATCAGGTATTGTGCTGCCTTCAGCATGGTTCTTATTGCTCAGAATTGCTCTGGCTATTCTGGGTCTTTTGTTTTTCCATATGAATTTTAGGATTGATTTTTCTAGCTCTGTGAAGAATGACATTGGGTATTTTAATAGGGATTGCATTGAATCTTTAGATCTTCAGCTACATTTTCTAAATTATAACCTTTAAAAAAAAGACAATAAACCAGGCATGGTGACACATACCTGTAATCCTAGTACTTAGGTGTGGTGACACATGCCTGTAATCCCAGTACTTGGGAGGCTGAGATAGGAGATTCACAGGTTCAAGGACAGTCTCAGCAGTTTAGCATGACTCTCATAAATCTAGCAAGACCTTGTTTCAAAACAAAAGATAAAAAAGGTTGGGGTTGTATCTTGGAGGTAGAATGTACCTGGGTTCAATCCCCAATACTACAAAAAAATTAAGAAAAAAAGAAAAACATAGAAACTAAATGAAATGATGTAAAAATAAAAATACATAGTAGGTAAATTCTGATCAGCTCATGAAGTCAGATCAGTTTGTTATATAACAAAAGCACAATTTTAAATGGCAGTGTCAAAAGGACCATCATATGACATTCTACAATAGAGATTTTTTTAATATAACACTAGGTTTTAATAACCCTGGAGCATCAGAATTTCAAAAGGATAGGTAGCGACTAATTTTCTAGCATTTATAATAATTATAATTTGTACTTTCTTTCAACTTTTCAATAAAGGAGTGCTTTTCAAAACTCCATTAGAGTAATTTCTTTCTTTTTGTGTATGTGGTACTAGGAATTGAACCCAGGAATTTTACCTCTGAGCCACACCTCCAGTCCTATTTTACTCTTTTATTTCAAAACAGGGTCTCACTATGTTGCAGAGGGCTTAAGTTGCTGAGGATGGTCACAAGCCTGTGGTCCTCCCGTCTCAGTCTCCCAAGACTGGGATTACGAGTGTGCACCACCATACCCAGCTATTTGCTTTCTTATAGTCTACTGCACCAGAAATTATGTCTGTCTTAATCCTGACCATAAGATATGAGACCTGCCTTAGCTCCTATATAAAATGTCTCCTAGAGAAGCTCACGTATTAGGCTATGCCTCCAGGTTCAGAGCTGGAGCATGGCTGGAGGAGTTGGATTACTGAGGGCATGGTCTTGAGGACTATATCAGTCCCTGACTGCCCCCCCACATACACACACACACACTTCCTAGCTATCATGAGATAACAGCAGATTTTTCTCCTCAACCATGCCCTAAAGCCCTGTCACTGTGTGATTTCTGCCTTGGAGCTGGCCAACCATAGACTAAAACCTCTAGAACATGAACCAAAAAACATCTCTTCTTCTAAATTGCGTGTGTCAGGTATTTTGGTCACAGCAACAGAAAGGCTAATTAAAATAATACCCATTCCCCTCTAACGTTTTGTTCTATATGGCTGTGTAAAAATCAAATAAAATAAACCAGTCAATTTCAACCTACAGTAATCACCCAACAGTACTTCAGACTTTTCAAAATATCTTTCACTATTTTACTGAGGTTTTACAACTAATCTTACAGCCAGGAGTAGTGGCATAAGTTTGCAATCCCAGTACTTAGGAGTCTGAGACAGGAGGATTGTAGGTTCATGGCCAGCCTCAGCAACCTATAAAGGCCCTCAGCAACTTAGTGAGACCCTGTTTCAAAATAAAAATAAAATAAGGCTGGGGGTGTAACTCAGAAGTAGAACGCCCTGGGTTCAATCCCAGTACCACAAAAAAAAAAAACTAACATTACATGCTACAAATATTTTCAGTAGAAAAATAACTCCTATAATATAATGCATCCTAAGAAAAGTCTAAAATTGGACTGAGGAATTTTGTTTCATTTTTACTCAAAATTACTGTATAAATTCCTATTTCTGAGGTTTCAATTTACATTTTATTAATTAAATTGTTGTAAATAGAACAAATGTCTGCAGCATAAATATATACATTAACTTTTCACAATATGTTTCAAAGTAAAACAGTATTTTTCATGTACACACTAATAATTTTATATAATTAAACTACTATTTTAGCAACCAATATGGAAAACAAAGTTCACCCAGATTCAATATCCTGAGATAGAATCATATACAAATTAGTAACCCACTATACAAGAAGCAGTAATTCTTATGCAAGTGATAAATATTTACAAGCATATTTTTATTTGAACTCATTTGCAATTTAGACTTTTTGGGAGAAAACTCAGGATTAAAAAAAATATTAGTAGCAGCTTCTAAGCTCTTAAGCAATTTCTTATGCCTAAATCACACATTAGCTAATCTGAAACGACTGCCAAATTTTTATTAGATGCCACAGCCACAGCTATAATACTATCAAATGGTAGTAATGATAAATGGTACGTTTCCATTTTTAAGTTGACTTAATTCAGCAAATATTTATTGCACATTCACTAGATTTTTGTTAGGAGAATCTTTTTAAAGGTCTGACATGTCCCTATCAATACAGTTGTATTAATTTATCCACAATCATTCAATACAACTATCGCTTCAGCATGTCTATGTTTCAAGCTGTGGTTTATATAGGTAGGTTCACCATACTGAACTAAAAAGGCAAAGTCCCATCCTTCATGGTACTTAACCCAGAACCCTATGAACCTCTCATATAAAATAAATGTGCCAAAATGAAGAGTACAAAAAATTAGATAAATGTGTAAAGAAAGATGAAATTTCCCTAAGGTAACTCGAGGGTAGTTTTATGTGGATGCTGTAGGTGCAGAGGGGGCTAGTCATAGAGGTAGAAATGGAGCCTACCTGGATGTGGTACATATCCTTCAGGGGATGGGCAGGGATGTCAAGGTCCCATGTCCCTTGACAGTACTTCAGTCACTGCATTACACCCACATCTATTTTATCTTGTGGAGTGACACATGAGGTTGCATTTGCAAAAAGATTCTGCTGAAAGAACAAAAGCAAAAGCTTTGAAACTCGCTGACCTAATTACTGAGCTTCATCTTATTTCTTAAACTTCTTGAAAAACTACTTTAGAACTATGTAAAAATCTTTTGATGTTCTGAGGGGAGGTTAAAGTGTTTTTTATTTAGAAATTGATTTTGAAATCATATTCTTCTCTAGTTGCATTTTTTCCAGACATGTCCCACTACACTAGAAATGCCCTCATGTGCTTCTGGCATGTCCCTCATGTGCTGCTCCAAGAAGACAGCCAAGCATCCCTTTGAGGGATGGTATGCATGCTTGTTAAGATGACCCTGCCCTCTGAGTCAAAAGAGCCTGGACCTGGGTCAGTCATATTTTTTTTTTTTTTTTGCTCTTGGAGATGTGCAATTATGACTCACAACTTTTATCAGTTTCTGAGTGCTTAGACAGACATATAAGACTACAATTCATTTTATGGCCTAAACACAGAGAAATAGAGAAGCAGGTTTACAGTTAAAAATAGGAAAGAATGACGCAGACATGCAGACAAACACAGAAAGGAGTGACCATGACGTTCTAGAGAAACAGAGTCAACTTCATTTCTGACTTCGAGTTCCTGGGTTCTGGTGCCTCATGAGACTCAGGTCTAAAATGGGTTTCTAAAATAAATAAATAAATAAATGGATGGTTTCTGTTCCTTTCATCTGAGATCAATAATTCATCTACTCTTCACAATTCCCAATTCCTCCAGTTTCTTGGTGCCTTCACTCTCAGGTTTTCCTTCCTCTTTTTTTTTTTTTTTTTTTTTTTGCGGTACCGGGGATTGAACCCAGGGGCGTTCTACCTCCGCGCTACACCCCCGGCCCTATTTTTTATACTTTATTTTGAAACCGGGTCTCACGAAGCTGCGGAGGGCCTCACTAGGTAGAGAGAGAGAGACAGAGAGAGTCAGGGAGAGAGAGAGAGAGAGAGCTGAGGCTGGCCGCGAACCCGGATCCTCCAGTCTCCGCCTCCCAAAGTACTGGGATTACAAGCGTGCGCCACCACGCCCGGCTTCCTTCCTCTTTTTTGACTCATGTAGGATAATTTTCAGCCTTAAAGTCTGTAGTAGAGCCAGGGTTTCATTAAAGGTAGTAAACTACATTTACAAATGCTAATCCCTGTCTCCATAGCTGTAAACATCTCCAGCTCCCAGGCCTCGCCCGAAAAGGTGTGATGGGTGAGTCCACACACTGTGTTGTCATCATCCCCCACTCTGGTCCTTCCCAGGGACACCTGCTTCTTGCACAGTCACTGAAAGGCCACGGCCAGCACCCCAGTCAACACCCAAGTAATGACACCAACGCCTGGGTTTACTCTTGGGTCTGTATTTCCTGGACAAGTCCCCTCCTCCTGTTCTCTCTTCAGTCCACTCCAACTCAACATTTACTGTTGTTCTCACTGCCCAAGTGGCTCTGGGATGCAAAGAAGATGATTCAAATTCAAACCATTTTCTTCTCTTTTTCAATTATTCTGCTAAAAATTACTGAAAATCTTGAATTCTCTCAAGGTTCCAATACAATATATAAATTTAGAAATAGTTATACTTAAAATTACAAGTTGAAACCAATTATATTAAACCGCACATTTACATTTGAAGTTAACAGGCTACCATTCCAAATGGCCAAAATCTCTTACTCATTTTTAAGCATATACTATAAATACTAAATATGAACAAAGCCTTCCTTATCACACAAATATTAATGCCCTAACTTTACATCTTAAATACTTTTATACTATACTTAAATCTTCTTGAGGCTAAAAATGCATAGCCATTAAGGAAGGTAATTACCATCCCAATGAATTGAGATTAACCAGGTTTGTGGTGACAGAATAATTAGACAGAGGGATGGATGGATATATGTCAAGGTGCCATTTCCTGAAATTCATAATCCAGCAAATAACTGAGACACATATGTACATGTTACTGCATTCCTCAGCATTCTCAATGAGCAAAAGCTTCTAGAAAGAATGTCCCTATTTCCCACACTGCACATTACCTATGCCCACATGTCTCAGAGTTATCCTACTTCCTACACATCCTTCAGCTCCTTCTCCCTGAGTTAAAGTCCATGGCTCGCCAGGCATGGTGGCGCACGCTTGTAATCCCAGTACTTTGGGAGGCGGAGACCAGAGGTTCCGGGTTCACAGCTAGCCTCAGCTCTCTCTCTCTCTCTCTCTCTCTCTCTCTCTCTACCTAGTGAGGCCCTCCACAACTTCGTGAGACCCGGTTTCAAAACAATAAAGTACAAAAAAATAGGGCCGGGGGTGTAGCGTGGAGGTAGAATGCCCCTGGGTTCAATCCCCGGTACTGCAAATAAATAAATAAATAAATAAAGTCCATGGCTCTCCACTTGCCAGGTAGGAATGAATCTCTACCACCTCTGTGCTCCTGGAATATGTTTGTTTCTCTTTTACCAGTTGATGTATTCTGCTTCAAGATAGATTTAGTTGAGTGCTTGTGTTACTCCTTTCCCTGAGCTGTAAGCTCCTTAATGACAGGGGCCATTTCTTGCTTAAATTTGTATCCCAAAATGTGTCATGAAAAGCACTAATCCAGTAGTAGCTTGTAATAAACATACTTATTTGAATTGTAAGGCTTTACGCTTCATGTTTAATAAGTAAAAAATAAATAAGAAGAACTATATGTTGATCTAGACTATTGGTCAGAAAAGGTGTAGACACTTTGAATAGCTGAAATGAACATTCTGAGATTTCGCATTGGCAGGTGGTCTCAAACAGAGGGGAAAAACAGTACACAAAAGAAAGCATGGCTGCTAGGTTTACTGGGTATAAATCCTAACTCTTCCATTTACTAGCTGAGTCATCCAAGCAAGATATTAAACCCCCCTGTGACTCAGTGTAATAGTTGGTCTGGTTTGTCTACTTGACTCACCCCAGATCATGTGACTTTGGTTGTGTAACAGTGGATTGAACTGGAAGTCCTACCCTGAATGTGGGTAGCAGGGTTCTGATAGGTGCAGGACTTGGATAAAAGAAGGAGAAAGCCGCGTAGAAGTAGCCGCTACTCTTCCTGAAGAGAACGCATCTGCTCTCGTTTGAGATCGTCAGTCTGCAATTTTGCCGTTTCCTTGAGGAGCTTCTTGATCTTCTACTCTCGTCTGGATCCTCGGCCTCCAGCCTTTGAACTGAAGCTTCACCCGTCGTTCCTCCGAGGAGCTTCCTGGTCTTCACATTTTGGACTGGACTGAATTGATGGTTGCTTCAATCGTGGGGCTCCGGCTCTTAGACCACCCGGACAGCTGCTGATTCCTCTGACTCTTCATGTGCAGTTGAAATTCAGGACTGCATTGTGAGCTAATCTAATAAATCTTTTTTTTCCCCCTTCATTCTGTGAATTCTGTTGATATTCTGTTGATCTGTTGAACCCTGACTATACAAGAGGACTAATAAAGACCCCCAGTTCACAGGATGATTATGAGGATTCAGAGAGACAATATGGGCAAAATTTTTGAATCAGTACTTGTCATTTAGAAAGCAATTCCCTGCAGAGAATACACCAATGGTGATGCCCCCGGTGTGCACTAAGAGTAAATGTGCAATAAATATTTTCTATCATTATTATTATTGTTATTATTTAAATATATAACTTTCTCTCATTTGCCTTACTATGAAGTAAAAGAAGTCTAAATTATGGAATGAAAAAGAGAAGTCTTTTCCTAGAAAATAACATCCACGGGCTCTGAATGCCTATTGGTCTCATAAGCTTCCCAAGGATCAGGTGCTCATTTCCCAATAAAAGAGTAACAAAAAATGGTGAAAAGTTCACATTTTTACTGCCTAAGAAATCAAGTGTGTATATAGCCTCAGGTTTTCAAAAGTTTTTTATTAAATAAATAAATGACAAAGACACCATTTTTAAATTAGAGAAATGCTATGGCATGTTAATTGCTTAATTTAATTATATATTAGATTGTTTATATTCTTTTTATCCATCTATATTTTTCCAAGAAATATTTTTCCTTGAAATGCAAAGACTCAGATTAAGCTAACTCTAAATAAACTTTAGGCAGTGGCAAAATGAAATGAAGTAATGATTGAGGACAGTTAAGAATAATGAACTAAGTACCAATTTATACATATGAATTGTTGTTCCTCTAAAATACTTGTATCATCATTTTGAATTTAACCTAACTGCAGAAGCTTTCAATATCCCACGTTGTCCATGCCTTCTGGAAGCCCAGATGCTCAAACTCCAGAGCTTATTTGAGTTGTAAACTTCTTATGATTCAAGGGGTCACCATTAAATTATTGCAATTATGGGTCAAATAGCCAAAGAACTAAACAACTTTGGTTACATACAATGCTACTTTCATGGAGGAGAAAATTTAATTATAACACATATGATGAAATATCATCAAATTTTATCCCAAACTTAAGTCTTGGTCCTCATTAATTCAACACATATTCCTTCTCCTAATGCAGATTACTACTTTTTGGAGCCTACCGTAATTCTTAATACTCACAAAAGCTCCCAGGATCGATGGAAGATGCTTTTAAACATATACAACTTCTACCTAAGCCGGGCGCGGTGGCACACACTTGTAATCCCAGTACTTTGGGAGGCGGAGACCGGAAGATCCGGGTTCGCGGCCAGCCTCAGCTCTCTCTGTCTCTCTCTCTCTCTCTCTCTCTCTGTCTCTGTCTCTGTCTCTCTCTCTCTCTACTTAGTGAGGCCCTCCGCAACTTCGTGAGACCCGGTCTCAAAA
>PVJS01036671.1:0-20329 GCA_004027185.1 Glis glis | reverse complement strand
TGCTTTATTTTTGAAACCGGGTCTCACGAAGTTGCGGAGGGCCTCGCTAGGGAGAGAGAGAGAGAGAGAGAGAGAGAGAGAGGAGAGAGGAGAGAGGAGAGAGAGAGAGAGATTGATCGCACGCGCATGCGCGCTGAGGCTGGCCGCGAACCCGGATCCTCCGGTCTCCACCTCCCAAAGTACTGGGATTACAAGCGTGCGCCACCACGCCCGGCTTCCAACGCAATTTTACTGTTCTCTGTGACTATCTGAATTTATGATGATGCTGGATTGGTGCAAAATTGCTTGTGCAGATGCTTTGGAAATGCATTTCTTTTGTGAAGTATAGCTTTATTGAGGTACAGTTTACCTTCCGTACATTTTACCCATGATCAGTGTACAGTTCTGTGAGGCTGACAACCATCGCCCCGGTCCAGTTCGATTTCACAGTCAGCTCCTGTTCCTATCCCGAGCCTTAGGGAACCACTGATTGTTTTTCTGTGTCTTGAATTTTGCCTTTTCAGATTTTTTTTTCAAATGAAATCATACAATATGACCCTTGTGTTTGGCTTTTTCCATTTATATAATGTTTTTGAGGGTCATCCATTGTTACATAACACATCTGCTTTTAAGAATATTCTTGACCTTTCTCAGAAGGAGGTACTCTGAGCTGATGAGAAAAACATCCACGGAGAAGTGCCTTAAGACATGATACAAATAACAACAGCTAGCGTTGACTGAGCATTTATTAATGCCAGGCTTGGGTTCTGTTCATTATCTCTCATGATACACTAAGTGATTCCATGAGGAAGGTAGGATGATTAGTGTTTTACCAGCGAGGAAACTAAAGCATGGATTAAAACGCTTGCCCAGGGTTATTCAAGCCGAGATCCCCTCGACTGCCCACATTCCTCTAACCTTGTATGTAAAGCTTGTGCATGCTCACTTTAGATGGGGCTGGGAATCCCAGCTGGAATAATGCGCATTCCAGATGAAGCTAAAGTCGTACTTTTAAGGACAATATTTGTTGTGAATTTTTATTTTGGCATTATTGTATGGAATTTGTAATGTCTTAAAGTCATCCATTGTGAAGCCATTTTCGTAGGCTTGGTGTCAGGATGGCACCAGATTAAATAAAACACGTGATGTCATCTGGCAGAGCTTACATGTTTGAGTGGTGTTTTAAATATTGTTATTTACTAGAAATATGTTTATGAATGAAGTATCTCAGGGCTATTTATTACCTTACTATTAATGGATGGAATTTAATTAGGTATCATGCATTTTTCAAGATGTTTATATAATTGCATTACATTACATATTAATACTTTTCCTCCTTTTTCTACCAATTCTGTGTTTAAATGGTGTTTTCCTATCTACATAATGTCCATATTGGAAGATTTCATATTCTTTACTGCAGAGGAATTCTTTGCATAGCACAAGAATTCTGAAATGTTTGAAAAGATTTTGAACACTTCACACACACAAGTAGCTTAGTCAGAGCTTGCTATAATTTTAACCATAATGAGCAATAAGCTTTTGGAAGAAGGACTAGCTGTATATCTGGATTCTACCCTTGGTTTCTGGTAAGATACTTTTTACTAGTGTTGCATCTGCCTACGTTGTAAAGTGAAATTATAACACCATTAAACTAACTCTCCAAGTATAGCACATCTTTCATTGGGGGAGTTTTTATTTATAATCTAGTTTACTAGTTCAAAATAGTAAATAAAAGATCTGCTTTTTATTTTAGAATACCTGGCTTTAAGAACAAAATTAATAATTTTAATTTAAAAAGATTTCCTTTAACTCTCTACTTACTTTCTCTGTAGTTGGAACCAAAGGGGAGTCTGCTAGTTTTTAGATTAGCGGGTGAAATGGTAGCCCTTGGGGTTGGTAAGGAAGGAAGGGACTGTAGGGAAGTTGTATCTTTAGTTGCGCCCTTCTCTGTTCAACTTTAATCTTTGTGTCTTAGCAGGACCGCATGTGTCCGCTGCTCCGGCTGCCCCCAGCGTGCAGAGGTTGGAGGCAGGTTCTAAGCTATTGCTTTGTCCATCTCAGGTGTACTTCCGACACACCCATGCCTCTAGAAGAGGGGATATTATGTTGGAAAACCAAACCAAATAAAACTGAAATTGCAGGAAGTAAAAATTGAACTGTGCATGTAATTCGTGTGTACTTTTTGCAAGTTATCCCTCAGTTATTGAAAAAAAAGACACAAATCAAAGTAAAATCAAAAAACCTCCAGGGGTAGAGGTGCTAGGGTAGAATACTGTTCAAGAATGCATAATCTAAGCAGGGCGTGGTGGCGCAGGCTTGTAATCCCAGGATTTGGGGGGCTGAGACAGCAGGATGGCAGGTTCGTGGCCAACCTCAGCTACTTAGTGAGGCCCTCCGCAACTTAGTGAGACCCTGTTTCAAAATAAAGAATAAAAAATAGGACTGGGAGCTGGGCGTGGTGGCGCACGCTTGTAATCCCAGTACTTTGGGAGACGGAGACCGGAGGATCTGTGTTTGTGGCCAGCCTCAGCTCTCTCTCTCCCTGTCTCTCTCTCTCTCTCTCTCTCTCTCTCTACCTAGTGAGGCCCTCCGCAACTCCGTGAGACCTGGTTTCAAAATAAAGTATAAACAAATAGGGCCAGGGGTGTAGCGCGGAGGAAGAACACCCCTGGGTTCAATCCCTGGTACCGCAAAAAAAAAAAAAAAAAAAATAGGACTGGGGATGTAGCTCAGAGGTAGAATGCCCCTGGGTTCCATCCCCAGTACTGCAAAGAAAAAAAAAAGCATAATCTATGTTACCTCTTGGGCATCGTTTATCTTGATTTCTCCTTTCCTACTTCATAGGTACCTCACTTACTTCAAATGCTTATTTCTCTGCTCAGAGCACTGGTGTTTTGTGTTTTACATGAATAATTTTCAGATGAAGCTCAGGGCTGCTACAAACCTATTGGCAAAACTGCCACCGCAGAGGAACCTGTTTTTCTTTTTTTTTTTTCTTCTAGATATCCCCAGGAATGCCCCTGGTTTCCCCCAGCACCACTCCTCTGACTTGAGGGTTTCCTGTTCAGAGCTGGGTGGGGCTCAGCCATCCCTGCCTGGTTTTTGATGCTGGGCCCTTCCCTTTCAAGTGGAGGGTGGCCAAATATACATTTTGAGAAATCAGATGGCAAGGGGTGGGGAAGCCCCATCACCCCAACATCGATTTCACCCCTGGTTAGCTTAAAAGTGTCTTTTTACACTTGGTTTCTTCCAACCAGGATCCCAACAAAGTCCACTCAGTACCTTTGACTGGTATGCCTCTTACAGCTTTATAAATCGAGAACAGCTCTTCTTCCCCCAACCTTTTCTGTTTGTGCTGTTGAAAAATCCAGGTCCCTTGTCTAATAGAATGTCCCACATTCTGGATTTGACTCCTAGTTGCTTTTAAAACTTGTTCCACCAGTCTTATGTTTCTGCAAGTTAGCCCTAAAGTGTGATTAGATTCAAGGTCAGCTTTTGGGGTAGGACTAATTTGTTGGTGGTATCCTCTACTTCATGTTGTGTCATTCCAGGAAAACATCTGGCTGTCTCACTTTTAGTTACACGTGCATTGATCACTGGGTTTCTCTCGTGGCAGCTTCATCTTTCATTGTGAATTTCCCCATTGGCCTGTCTCCTAATGTCATTAGCATCCGTTGATGACAGTTGCTTGAATTAATTATTTCATTAGAGATTGTTTAATGAGCATGTTAGTGGTGTGAGATGAGACAAACTGGTCAGGGTACCGGGGCAAGCCGTCCACATAGATGCAGCTTAGGGACATTAAAGACCTGTTAGAGAAAATCAAAGATTGGCTTGGCTTTTTCTAGTCATTGTACTACTTTTTGTCATTTAAAGTTAATTGCCATTTCACAATCTTTTATGAATATTATTGTTTTGGATTAATTTTATTATAAGTCTTATTTAATAGCAGTATTGAATTCTGTGCACATAGTAACTATTGTTTATATAACATAGATGCCTGTTCACTCCCTACATTGGGAGATTATGACATGGGATTATGAGGTACAGTTCCATGATATGGTTCAGATCATGGTAGATTTCTTTTTCAGTAATCATTTAAAATTCCCCAACATGTAAGGATATGTCTTTTCTTAGAAAAGGTGAGTCACTGATGAGTTTTAAAAGGAGAATGATAAATCTGAAATAGTTTTATCTCTGTTCTGCCAAGATATGAGGAATGGCCCCCTTAACGACACTTTTCAACTTCATTGTGAAGACTGTTTAGAAAGGGTGTGTCGGTGCAGTGTTTGCAGTAGGAAGTAGTTGAGAGGTCTTTTTAAAGAAGTGTGGTCATAGCAAATAAAATCAATTTATGTTTACTCCATCATCACCACGAGGCTGCATCTGACATACTACAATAGCTGTCTGATTTGGGGGTACCCTTGATGTTTGAAGGCCGTGGCATGGAAGTGTATTGATTCCTCCCATTGTGGGCGGCTATCGTTTTGCCACGTGTGCTCCTGGAAACCACACTGTGATAGGGACATCATGAAGCTGGTCCTAGGAGCAGGGCATACCTCCCACGGACACAGCCTCTTAATTAGAAGTTGTGCTTTTGACCAGATACTTGGCCTCAAGTAAATCATGGCTGTGACTAATAAGTCATGAAAGAAAGTTATAAAATCTAGATTCCTGAAAGAATTTGGAATTGAAAATGATGTGTTGTCAGAGAGGGTTTGAGCAGAGAAGCCATGGAAATCAGGAGATCATCTGATCTGGACTCCTCATTTTTTGGTGAGTGAGCTAAGGCTTGGATGTGTTAAATAGCTTGCCCAAGACCACACAGCTAATGATGGGTAGAGTAGGAGTCAAAACGCATCCCAGAATAATGATCACGAATACTTGAGTGTTTCTTATGCATATGCTAAACGCTCGACGTGTCTTTTTTTTTAACGTGCTTTTATTGGTGCATTGTAGTCTCTCATCACAATGAATATCTATTTGATGTTAACATGCATGCACACAGTCTTTTTTGTTTTTGATCCTTACAACAGCCCCATGATGTAGGACTATAATTGGTTCTAGTTTACTGAGGAGCGCTCTAAAGCTTAGAGACATTTAGTAACTTATCCAGGATCACACAGAACTCAGATGTACTCACTACAGAGAATGGGCCCTTACCCATCCTGTGGTCCTGACTGCCTGCCTCCCTCCCTCCTTCCTCTCTCCCTCTTATTATTTGTAATGTTATTAGTCCTTATTATGAAATGCCTTATTAGTGACCCTTCCATATACACACACACACTCTCTCTCTTTTTTTTGTGTCACTAAGGATTGAACCCAGGGGCCTTCTACCTCTGAGCTAATCTCCTACTCCCACCCCTCTTTTATTTTTTATTTTGAAACAGGGTCTTGCTAGGTTGCTGAGAGCCTCACTAAATTGCTGAGGCTAGCCTTGAACCTGTGATCTTTCTCCTGTCTCAGCCTCCCAAGTACTGGGATTACAAGTGTGCCCCACCACATCCAGCTTCCAGTACTCTTTAAGATTTCTTTCTCTCAATATATATATATATATATATATATATATATATATATATTTTAAAAACCACCAGCTCTAACTTATTGTGAATATAGTCAATGGAAAGTGTTGCATTAGCTATAATAAATACTGTTTATATCATTAGTAATTTTATTTGGCTTCTTGGCACTAAAAGAGCTTTTGGGTGATAGATGTTTTAGGACTACTAAAAGATGTCTAGGTAGGTTCGAAATGATAGTTTCTTTCTTTTGATAAGTGCCCCATGCACACTCAAAACTGCAAAAATAATTCCTCTGGTCATTCTTTAAAAAAGTGATTGCTTACCCTTATTTATTTATTTATTTATTTATTTTGGCAGTACTGGGGATTGAACCCAGGGGCATTCTACCTTTGAGCTACATCCCCAGCTTAGAGTTTGTCTTAGATTTGGGGTGGGTGGCTTTCACCAGTACCATCCTCATGGGCCTTCGGCTTTGAAGTGCTGAGCTGGTTTTATAAGCAGTGGTATAATAGAGAGAGGGGCTGGGAGAGTGGGGCTGGAGCAGGGTCTCACTGAGTTGCGGAGGGCCTAAGTAGTTGAGGCTGGCTGCGAACCAATGTCCTCCTGTCTCAGCCTCCCAAGTACTGGGATTACAAGTGTGCGCCACCACGCCCAGCTTCACTTACCCTTTAAATACATGAAAATGTCACCGAGAAATTGACTGGGGAGGATCTGGGACCTCACCACGCTTCTCTCCTCGTCCTTCCCCTTAACTATGAGCCATCCACATCTTTGCACCCAGAGGTGTCTCCTCCACTCTCCTATTAGACCCCAGACAGAGCTCCAGTTCAGGCCTTCCTTCCCCTTAACTGTGTCCTGCGCGGCTCGGAGGCTGGGCTCCCTCAAAGTCAGGAACTGGGGAAGTAGTGAGTGGGGTGATAGGCTGGGAGGATGGAGGTGAGAATTGCCCTCTGCAGTGGGAGAGGGGGTCCAGTGCTGATTTCCCAAGGCCCCCCTTTTTCCCTGTGCTGCCCACAGAGAGCCCACGGGTGCCCTGAAGCATTTATTAGACAAGTTGCCTGTGCTGAGTGAACACACAGGGAGAGCGGGGATGGGGAGACCCCAGTGATGCCCAGGGAAGTGTCCTCTTGGATGTGGTTTGTACTCCAATCCGCTGGCCACTTTAAACAACGTGTGATAAAATAAAAACACAGTTGCCATGCCGCTGTCCATATGTAGGCCTGGGGGAGGTTGGTTTGTTTTGTTTTTTTAAACAGTTCTAAATTACAATCCTTCATGTGCTTCCTGTTTCATACTTACAGCTGAACTATGTGAATCTACCACCACTGGTTTTTTTTCTCCTCCATTTATTCTGGAAGCTAAGCAGCTTGCACATACTGTCTGGAGCATGTTGCATACATGTGCTTCGTGGTGAGCTGTGGCACATAGCTGACTAATTTCAAAAGCCGCCTATTTATAGCCTCCTGAGAATAATTGTCAGATGGTTGGCGCTCTCTGCTAACATCACATGGATAATGTAGCATTTTAAGTGGAGATAAATTATTTTTTACTCATTGATGATTCACTGGAGTCTTCAAATTCACACCACACCATCTCTCCGAAGTGTATCCTTCTAGTAATGAGCCCATACTGAAGTTTCAACAGTTGGCAGAGGAGTGAATCACAGGATGAAGCCTTAGAGAACATCCTAGTTTATAGACAAAATGAGCCTGGGATTGCTGAGTTACGTAGGATGCAAAGCTCCTTCGTGCATATCTGGGTCTAGAAGTCCCCTACTTTGACTTCTATCTTAATTTTGTTTCCTTTGCTATCTCCTTACCTACCCCATGTGCTGGCACTTGCCACCACAAAAGAATAAAAGCAAGAACAGGCAGCAGAATTTCCTTGTTACCAGGATGATCACAACAATTTTATTGTAGAGAAAGAATAATGTTTAAAATTCTGCCATCCTAAAAAAATATCTTTTATTGATATGTGTGTAAGACAAATTCTTGTTCATACTAATAGAAAGTCTAGGAAACTGTGAAAATTAAAAATGGTTACTCATAGCATAAACCAAAGCCTAGGCATTTAGTTAAATGGATGAGAGCTATCTTTGCCAGTGGCTGTCTGTTGCCCTCATTTTGACTTCTAGGGCTAAGCAACTTCCTGTAGTTGAATAAATATATGACTTCTTTCTAAACAGATATAAAGCCCATATTTCTGTAAAGACTGAGATTAAATACTTGAGTTCTTCCCATGAGCATAGAAAGATGCTTCTCTCCCGCCATGACCACATGGCGTTTGCAGGTGTATCCTGTCAGTCATCAGTTCACCATGGGTGCATTAGAAAGAAGATGAGCGTTATGCTACATAGACCTGGGCGGCGCATGGTTTGTTCTTTTCCCTTTGCGAGCTCAGCTTTTCCCATCTGCATTGTGGCACCGTACCTGCACACGGGGATTAACAAATGTTAGTGTCCTCCTGCCCCCAAATTGGTGTCTCGGTGTCATGTCATACGCGATTAGTGACATGTTCACCTAATAGACAAGAGTTTCAGCTCCACGGGAGCTTAGAGTTTGTCCTAGATTTGGGGCGGGTGTCTTTCACCAGTACCATCCTCATGGGCCTTCGGCTTTGAAGTGCTGAACTGGTTTTATAAGCAGTGGTATAATAGAGAGATGGGCTGGGAGAGTGGGGGTGGAGGGCCTGAACTAGAGCTCTGTCTGGGGTCTAATAAGAGAGTGGAGGAGACACCTCTGGGTGCAAAGATGTGGATGGCTCATAGTCAGTTTGGGCTTCTGTAAAAAATATAGCCTGGGTGGCACAAGTAACCAACACTTATTTCCCAGTGTGAAGGCTTGGAAGTTTAAGGTGCCCATGCGCTCAGTGTCTGGCGGGGGCCTGCGTCCTGGCCTGAGGATGGCCCTCTTGCTGTATCCTCACATGGACACTAATCCCGTGCATGAGGCTCCCACTCTTATGACCTTGTTACCTTCCCACAGCCCCACTTCCAAATGCCATTGCTTTGGGGGTTAGGGTCTAAGTACATGGATTTGGGGGAGACACAAATATTCAGTCCACAGTGCTGGCCAAGGGGAGCAGAGGTTTAGAATGAACGCATGGGCAGCCAAGGTTCTTAGCAAAGAAGCGTTCTGTAGAGAAGGTGGGTCCTCAGTGGCCGAGGGTGGAAGTGGAAACAAGGAGGAAGTGAGTGGTTCAAGTGACAGTGAAGGTGTGGGTGCAGAACCGGAACTAGCACGAGAAAGTCAGGTCAGAGGTCATCAGGAGGTCGGTCAGGAGGGTGGACAGTGATGCTGCTCTGTTGCTTTGTGGGCTCCTGTCAATGAAGGAACTGATTTCTGGGTGAGGACAGCCCTATACGCCCCAGCGAGAGGGATCCAGGGTGAGCTGTCAGTGGCAGGAGCACAGCTGAAGTGGAACCTCATACCCAGGGAGAGCACACCTCCTGGCTTGTGGGGATGAGCCTGGTCCAGGTGGAATTACCGACACAGCCTTCAGCCACTCTCACAAGTGACCTGCTGTGCTTGATGAAGAGTTGAGTCTCCTGCTTGCACGTATTGGTTGCATAGAGGCCTTGTTGTGTGTGTGACTAAAGATTCTGGTTGAAGAACTGCCCCAGTGGTTCCGTAGCGAGTCCAGGTCTTGTTTTTCTCACAGGAGGAGCTTGGCTGCTCTTTGTTTACTTACTGCTCGAACTTTAAAGACTATTCTGCACGCTGTTTTCTAGAGCTCTTTTCTCTGCGTGTATGTGTTAGATGACTGTTTTGCTCGGTTAATACTGTAAACATCAGTGTAATTGCACCTCTTTGCCTGGAGTCCCTCAGGAGACAATAGTCTCCTTTCTTGGGGTCTCCCCAGGGTGCAGCAGCCCCACCTAATGTGTGGGTGACAGGAACTAGTGAGGGGGAGGAGAGGAAAAGAGGAAGCCCCTCCTCCTTTTACTTGTAAACCTGATTAGAAGTTGTTTGGCAAGTCTTATTTTCATTTGACTGCTCTCAAAAATGGGGTATAAGAGAGTGGAGGTTGGGCCCAGGGTCCAGAGTGCCAACATGGTGCTGATTTTTGTTGCAGAAAGCACCATGTGTGTGTTTCTTGTTCCCTTTTGGGAAGGCAGAGGTGATGTTCTTCCTTGATTTTTTGCACCAACTACTTTCTTTGGATACCAGCATCTGTAGGCCAGGGCCATGTTTTGAGACGCCTTTCTTCATGGTGCAGCGGAACCAAAGGTTCCAGGTGCTTGAATGCCGGAGGATGAGAAAGTGTAGCTCTCAGCTGGGGAATGCTTTTACAAAAACCTTGGATCTCCTGTGGTCACTTGATTATGAACTGTAGTTTTCCATGTCTCGTTGGAAACTCTGAGGAGGGGGACCCTGTCTTCTTGATCCCTGTGACCCCTGTAGGTCCTTCAGAGAGTAAGTTGTCTTTCTAAGTAATTGCTGCCATCGAGTTCAGACACTGACCAGCTAACTGGATCCAGGCCCCGGGGCTTGCTGTTTGTTTCAATGGGGCTGGGTGCGCTTCATGAAGTCCTGTCTCACTTGGCCTCCTCAGCCAGTCTTTTCAGAGCTGGTGCACGTCGGCATCTGGGACCTGCAGGAGTAGCTAGAAATTCCTTTTAAAAGGCAACAATTACTTCCCATTTCAGTCCCACATTTCCTGAACTCAAAACTCTTTTTCCTAAGGCCTTGAAACACACACATAGATGATGACAACAAGAAGTTCCTTCAGGGCACAGCATCCTTTTGCACTTTGCTTGGTGACTCTGGCCACAGGTCCCAAGAGGTGGCCTTATGATGGCCGGAGTGTCCCAGCAAGGTTGCAGTGCTTGCAGTGAGTGGAGTGGCCTCCTTCTCCTTCGCCTCCACGCTTACTTTCAGTGTGAACTTCTCCCCTTCCTCCATGGCAACCCATGTTGGCAAGCATTGCACAGGTTGCTTGGGCTGAGCCTGTTCTTCTTCCTCTGTCCCCACCCACCCTATTTTTTTGATTTGGGTGGGGTGATGTGTTTGGCCACAACTTCTGTAACCCGTTCTAAAAAGCCAAGGGAGAGCTATGCAACATTCTTGTGATCTCCCAGAGATAAGAAAATATATATATATTGAAATGTAGAAGAAGGGCAGCTGGTGAGGTGGTTGCGCCCGGGAAGGTGCCCTTGTATCCTGTTTTCAAAGTTCTGCGGTTATACGGTGGCTCTGCATTTTATGTCATTTGTCACTAATGAGCAGTCAATTCCCTGCAGCATATTCAGCTCTGGCTTACATATATCTCCCTAAAGGGTCCTGTCTCTGGATCTTAAAAAAGACACAGAGCCTCTTACTAGCTAAATAAAAAAGGATTGTTTTCTCCTCTCTCTGGGTAACTGCTGTCAGATGAATAGTTTTTGTCTTCCCAGTTTCTTAAAATTGAGAGGTAGAAGCAAGGCACAGTGGTGTATACCTGTTATCCCACCACTCAGGAGGCAGAGGCAGGAGGATCAGGGGTTCGAAGTCCTGGGCAACTTAGCGAGATCCTTTCTACACACACACACACACACACACACACACACACACACACACATTGAGAAGTAGTGCAGTTTGACAGGCTGTGGACTAATTTGGGCAAGTGAATTACATTCCTGAGTTTGTTCCCTTAGCAGTAACATGGGAAAATAATAGTGCTTCTTCACTGCGTTTTACAATAATGTAGTTCTTGCATTGGCAGTGGGCCTGCATAGGGTGAACACTCGATAAAATGGTAAAAACAATGTAGTATGTTGATAGTGTATATGAAAGCTGTGGTATGTTTTTAGGACCATTGTCTCTCTCCTAGAGGTATGGAACAGTCGATTCTCTAGTTGTGGCCAGAGTGAGTTGTTTGGGAACTATGCCTGTGCTTGTGGGGACAGTACACAATGATATTTGAAACTGTTCCTGACCCCTGCAAACTGGGTAGTGATCCTGGTCTCTATGGTTGATGACAGGGGTTTATTTTAATTTACCATAACCAGGAGTGTTTATTGTTGTCACAAAGAACATGTCAGCATTATGACAAAATTAAAGCTGAAGATGTGGGTGAGCACAATTTTAAACAGTGATCCCCAACTTCATGCAGTGTGTCTTTCATCATAAATGGGCACTGGTCTTTCAACACTCCCCTGTGGTCACCTGCAAGTGATGCTGGAGTTAGATGTCCCCTGGGAACATCCCGATGGCCTGATAAGGCTGTGGCAGGGGATGGTGCTGAGCATCTTTGAGATGAATTGGTTCCAGTACATTCAGTGGCCTGGAACTCCGACCTCATCAACTGTTCTTCAAGTGCGGGGTGCATCCAAAGCTGGTCTTGCCCCTGCTCCCGCCCTGCCCCTATTTCCAGCCACCTCCACTCTCCCCTAACGTGTCAAGCATGTGCTTCCCAGGGCCTTTGGGCCTCCCCAGATCCCTCTTCTGGAAAGCTCTTACCCAGATGTGCAGAGGCCTCTCAGGCCACCCTGTGTGGAAACAGCCCCTGGCCTGCTACACCCTGATTTGTTTTTCTTCCCAACACTTCACCGGCTGCACTGCAGCTCTCCGAGTGCACCTTTGTTTTTCCCATCTTCCTCCTCCCCAGCCTGTCACTCTAACATCAATCCCGTGAACCAACCACCTGTACTTGCCCTGTATGAAGACCAGACTTGGTTTTGTCTTGCTGTAGTTGCAGCAACGTCAGGTGTCCTTAGCGAGGAGACGCTGCTTTTCATACTCCCCAGAGCAACCTGGAACTTTAGCTTTTGATCTCTGAGGACAGCCGACTCATTCGTTTTCTCAATAAGCTGCCAGAAGGAAATGATATTTGGGAAGGAAATTCTGTAGAATACATTTTAAATTCCATCTTGGTTTGAAATTAAGGTCCTGGAAGTCCAAGTATGAAGATTCAGTTAGCATTTCTTTTCAGTGAATTAAAATGAACTAAAGGACAGGCACAATCCTATGCCTTTAGCCTTTAAACAGGTTTTTTTTTAATTAGTCATGTGTTCAGTGCACTTTTATTTGTGCATAAATGAATAAGGGATATTATCCATACTGTAGCTCTCATTCCTTATCTAAGATTCCATGTGGGAAACTTCTTTTAGACTAGCATGCCATGGTATTTTTTCTTTCTCTTGAGAAAATGAGATGCATTTTTTCCCCTGTATATAATTTTTTTTTTGTCCTGGCCACTAGGAAGCTTAAAATGAATGACATTTAATACTCAGATCTGGAAATTATGTTTAGTTCTAATGTGTAACACTTCTGCTGTTTCTTTGGTAGGTTACTTTGACTTCCTGATTCTGTTTTATTTACCTAACTGCATATATGACTTTTATTTTAAAGTCCCCCAAATCCTCTTTGGAAAGAACCACAGGATGACATAACAATTTTATACCCTTTCATTCCTGATAGGAGGTGTTGAGTAGCCAACTTAGTTTTGAAATTCTGTTGCCCTTGTGGTGGTTTTAACTTGGGTAATGCTACTGAAAGGAATTTCTGTGTTTGCTTAGGTAGAATTTCCATCTCTTTGGCTGATAAGCCCCAGGTAGTAATTTTAGGGTTGCTGCCAGCTAGGTAGGGCAGTAGGCCTGTGTAAATCACAGTACCCTTTCATGTGAATCTCTCACTGGTTTTATCTGGATTATTCAAATTGTGAGATTTTGATTACTTTGTAATAGAAGGCTTTCAGTATGCATGTCTCAAGCAAACAATATAACCGGCTTTCGAATATTAAAATGCAATTTTAATATTAATATGTAATTTTAATATTTAATTGCTGTTTCCAAAGGACTTGAGTTTTTTTATTCAGTAACTTGGTGCCTTCCTGTGTTCAAAGAATTCCAACATTTTCTGGGGCTGTTTACAAATGGTGCTTAAATGGCTGGACCCACTTTGGAGAGGCCAACATTTTAATAAATTAGTTTCAAGGGCTGGGGGTATAGCTCAGTGGTAGAGCAGCATGTGCTTAGCATTCAGGAGGCCCTGGGTTCCATCCCGGGTACCACATTAAAAAAATTAGTCTTCAAAGTTGGTATGTCTAAGTGGTAACTATTTAAGAAGCAAATTAAGGAACCATCTTATAAAATCAGTTTATTTACTCATTTGAGCTTAATGTATAATGAGGTTTTTTTTTTAATTTGGGGAAGGGCTCATGAGAGGCCTGTGGAAATTAATAGAAAAATAATTTCTTTGATATAAATTTTTTCTTCATTATAGTTCTGGTAAAGTCTTAAGGTAAAACACATGAGCAAGAATCTCACTTTTAGTCTGCATTTGAACGAAAACATTCTCTACATTTTGGAGAGTCTGGTCAAAAGAACATTACCTGAGGTAGTGATGAATTGCAGGTGAGTTAAACTGTTGCCTTCTTTAGATTGGATTTGATTCTGTAATTGCTACTCTTCAGCAGTGATTTGTCAGGCATGATGCACATATTTCTCTTCTGCCCTATTCTTCCTCATTTATCTCTTCTGCAGTAGCCACATTTTTTTTTAATAGGATTTCTTGAATTTTTTTTTTATTATGATAGAGGGTATGGTTTGTGAAGTCTTGTTGCCTTCTGAATGCTTCTTGATTATGGGAGTTCTGTCCAGCGATTATTTACTTTATAAATAGGACCAGAAAGTGAACAAAATTTGGCAAGATCCCATCTTTCAGCAAGTCTGGGATGGATTCTTTTTTTCCCAATGAAGAGTTGTTATATTTATAAGCCAGTGATATTACTTCAGAATCTCCAAATGAAATGTATATCCATGGTAGGGAAGGAACTTATTTATTCTAGATTTTTCTTCAATATATATATATATATATATTTTTGCGGTATTGGGGATTGAACGCAGGGGCGTTCTACCTCCGCGCTACACCCCCGGCCCTATTTTTTATACTTTATTTTGAAACCGGGTCTCACGAAGTTGTGGAGGGCCTCACTAAGTAGAGAGAGAGAGAGAGAGAGAGAGAGAGAGAGAGCGCTGAGGCTGGCCGCGAACCCGGATCCTCTGGTCTCCGCCTCCCAAAGTACTGGGATTACAAGCGTGCGCCACCACGCCCGGCTCTTCACTATATTTTTAACATTGAGAAAATTACTCAAAGAATTTTGGCAAAGTGAAAACAGATGAATAAAATTGGATTGAGTTTGTGGAATGTATTAATTCAGCTGATGTTTATTAAACTCATGAAAAGCCTAGCATCTTGGCCACAACTAAGTGTACAGGATATTTGCCCTCAGGGAGCTTACGTGTCATCGGGGAGGTCAGGCACCTGCTTAGCATTAACAAGAATGACAAAGTAGTTGCTCATTGAGCTACTTTGGAAATGAAGGTGTTACCATTTTGCCTATTGAACTTTTCCTAACTGAAAGAAAGCTTTCAGTTACCAACATTTTATTTTATTTATTAATTTATTATTTATTTATTTATTTATTTATTTATTTATTTCCAGTATCGGGTATTTAATTCAGGGGCATTCTACCTCCAAGCTACACCCCCAGCCCTATTTTTTATTCTTTTTTTTTTTTTTGCGGTACTGGGGATTGAACCCAGGCGCATTCTACCTCCGAGCTACACCCCAGGACTATTTTTTAATTCTTTATTTTGAAACAGGGTCTCACTAAGTTGCGGAGGGCCTCACTAAGTAGCTGAAGCTGGCTACGAACCTGAATCCTCCGGTCTCAGCCTCCCAAGTACTGAGATTACAAGTGTGTGCCACCACGCCTGGCTCTAACATTTTATAAACATTAAAATGGGTGTCAGCTTTAGGACTGTTCAGTTGGGAAGAACTGGGGGCAAGGAGCTATTCTTAGGTGACATTAATGAGAGTACTTTAATAAAAAAATTAGTTTCATTAAGTGTATTTCCTGGCTCACTGTAGTCACAGAAATATTAACTGTCTGAATATGTTTATTTTGGAGAAAAATGACAATAATACTGGAGTGGTATGTGAATAGAAGACTACAGATTATAAGTAAATACTTTTATTTAAGTTTAAAAGGCTTGGCACTTGGGAAGCGAGCTGATACCAGGGGGGAAGCAAGTCCCCTTCTGCTGTCTTGGGAGCTGAAATCCTAGGATCTCAGCATAAACACCAAGCGCAAACACTGTGGTATTAATCAGCCCACTTTTCTTTGGAAATAAAAGGCTTTGAAAAGAAACTTTTTTTTTTTTTTACTAATAAAGCCATGAATGCTTACATTCTTTTTGATCTGCTCAAAATCAATTTCTGCTTTCTTGTTTTACCTAGTTTTTTTTTAATTAGAGGCAGCATATGACCAATCCCAAAATTCTTTGGGAGGATTTAATCTAATAAAACAACTTTCGTCTATTCAGTGATCTGATAATTTCTATTCTTGCTAACTGTGTTCATAGTTCTCAGCTTTTCTGTCAACAGATAGGTTTTGAGCATTGCAACCTTCGCAGTGTCGTACAACCGTCACCACCGTCCATCTCCAGAATGTTTCATCATCCCAAACTGGACGTCTGTATTTATTAAACTGCTGTTCCCCTTTACTCCTCCCTCAGCTCCTGGCCACCACCATTCTACTTTCTGTCTCTGTCTCGATGAATTTGACCAATCAGAAGATCTCTTTTAAGTGGAATCATGCCATATCTGTCCTTTTGTGACTGGTTCATTTCGTGTCACTTAGCGTACTGTCCTCAAGGTTCACGTGGTAGCATGGATCAGCATTGTTTTTCCTTTCCATTCAGCCTTAAAGGCTGAATAATATTCCCTTGTATGTCAGTACCACATTTTATTTACCCATTCATTGCTGGATCTGACTTGCATTTTAAAACATGAAATGCAGTAGCAAATGTGTGCCATGTTGGAGATCAGTATTATGAAGCATGAGTCTGTTGTGTTACGATGTGAAATACTGTCTTACTGTCAGTGGCCGGCACCAACAATGTGCATTGGCCTGAGCCCTTTTGTTGCTCCGTGGCTGCCCCCTTGGTGTACAGGCTGTCACGCAGTGCTTTCTCTTTGCCAAGTTTGAGTGCCTTTCCAGTAAGAGGTTTCCTAGCAGGTGAGACCTAGCATAGGTACGTACATACTACTTAAACTAGAAATTTTGAAAAATATCTTGTTTTTTTCAGTGCAAAAAGCTCAGCTCCTTTAGTGTTTATTATTGACTCATGGATAACAGTTTTATGAGCTACTTATCCCAGCAAAGTCAGTGTTTTTATTCAAGGTCATCATGAACTGCTATGTTAATAAAGAATGCCATACTTCTTTCCCTGCTGTTCTCAGATGGGGAGAAGTATAGTGTAGAATATCATGATCTTGGGAATAAAACAGACCTGGATTCAAACATCCTGCTACTGTCTACTGTGACCAGTTTTACACTGCCTAGGAAGAGATCCCATCATCTTTATGCACAATTTATAGGGTCATGTATGTCTTGTGTTGGAGATGGAGAAGCATTGGGGAAATGTGTGATATGTTATTAAAATTATATAATTTCATTACCTGTATTTCATGTGAAGTAAGAATATGATTTTCTAATTCCATTTCTGTGAGTTTACTAAAATGGACCTGTGACCTATTGGAGGCCCTCACACTAAGTTTTTTCTTAGTCTCTTTATTTTATTTTTTTGTGGTACTGGGGATTGAACCCAGGGACTTTCTACCTCTGAGCTACACTCCCAGCCCTATTTTATTTTTTATTTTGAAACAGGGTCTCACTAAGTTGCCGAGGACTAAGTTGAGAGTGGCTGCAAACCTGTGATCCTCCTGTCTCAGCCTCCCAAGTACTGGTATTATACACGTGCGCCAATTAAGTGGCTGGTCAACTAGTCTAATTTATTGCAAAGGGGGGGACCATTGTGGTCATGCCCAACTACTTCATTCTGAGGTTTGGAAGACTATGGTAACCTTTGATCTGTAGGCGCTCAGGACAGGAACTCAGCAAATGGAGGTATGAACAGTGTTTCCCAAAGCTGCGGGTCCAAGCCACATTTTTATACCTCAGAATGTTCTACTGAAGATCTTTCTTAGAAATGAATAGATTGAAACAACAGCAGCAAAAACCATGGCTCACTTATATAATTATATATGTAATTTTATTGGTTCGTGGTACAGAATTCTTAATAACATTTCATTCTTATGGATTCAATTGAGAATACCTGTTAGGATGCCTGAAAAAATACGAGCCTCTTAAAGATTTTGGAGGAGGGTTGCGTGTATGTGTGTGTGTGTGTGTGTGTGTGTGTGTGTGTGTGTGTTTCTAAACTCTGTTCTCAGTGAATTAGTTTACTTTTTTTTTTTTTACAACCAAAGTAGAACTGAGCTCTGCTACCAGCATCTATGAGGTCTTGTGACACTTCCCACGTTGAAAGCGCCACAGTGTTTCCTGTGCTGGGGAGGGCTGGAGTAGAATGGAGGAGCAGAGAGGACAGAGAGACTCATGGGGCATAGTTGGCTTCCAAATGTCACATGTGCATAATGATACACTGGGAAGGCATTTGGGAGAATGGATCGTGAGCCAACAGCATTGCGTTGGACAGTTTTCACGGTGCACTGGCTGAGGCAGGCTGGGGAGCCAGGATGTGCACGGTGTCTGCCGTGTGTTGGGCCTGGTGTGAACCGGAGGGGAAGGCAGTTTGCTAACTAGACGTCTGTGCATGCTTCTGCAGACCCTTTACTTTCTTTGCTTTGATGTGAATTTCAGTTCCTAATATAACAATCTAGAACTCAGAGGAAGCCTCCTTGTGTTAGAGAGGAGGACCCTTCAGCCCAGAGGTCACACAGATAGGCAGAATTGGGACTGGCACTCAAGTCCCTTCTCTTTGTGGGTTTTTTTAATTTTAATTGTATTACGCATATCCTCTGCCTCCCATAGGAAATTCTCAGCATATTTCATAAGCGAGAGCTGTAGTGCCTGAGCATATTTCATAAGTGAGCTGTACTACCTGAGTGCGCGTTTCAGTTATCTTGGAGCCTGTGTGCTCTAGGTGTTGTTGTGATTTCATACGAAGTATTTAAACTCAGCCTCCTGTAGTTGGGGAGAGTGTTTATACATGGTGGGAAAGGTGACCCAGCGTGTGTCAGGTGGCAAAGCTGTGTGAAGCTGGGCCGAGGAGGGCGCACACCAGGGCTGCAGAGGGGTCTGACCCGTCACATGTACTGTGTGTTTCCACAGCACTCAGTGAGGGAGCTGCTTCCCACGGGGTGTTAATAGATTTCAATTAACTCGCATGGAGGGTGTTTGCTTTCAAGTAGAGGAGCTGATTTTTCTTATGCAACTGGATTTTACTTGTGTATTGGAGACAGCCTGTTCCATGGGTCTGCAAGGTTAGTAACTGGTGCCCGGCTTGGTACAGTTTGTTTCCTGTTGTTTCTCTTGCTCTGGAGCCATGTGAGGTCATTCAGTTGCAGTGTTCTCACTTTCTGAAGTTGCTTCAGCCTCTCCCTTTGAACTTGAACTGTGACTTTTTCCAGAAAGAGCGCTTCTAAGGGGTGGATGGTCCATCCACGTTTAGGGTACTTCTTCACTGCACAGTTGGGAGGTGTGTTTGTACTGAGATCTTTTTATTTGTTGCTTTGAATGAGAAGACTACAGATGTGTACAGGGTTCAGTCTCTGTAACCTTTTGTCACTTATACCTTGGTAGGTGACAGGTGTGGGGAGATTTCCTGAGCAAACTTCTCTCCTGCTAAAGGATGACCTTTCAAAATCTTGAATGTTCATAATTAAAGCAGAAGTAAGACAATATGTATCTGAGCTAAGGAATTTGGGGTCTTCTACGGGTTGTGGAATGTGCTAGTTCTTCACTAGAACTTGTGTGAAATTAAACTTGTGGGTTTCACAGTGAGACTTAATAAAAGTGATACCATGTGATAGCGAGTAGTATTAAATATCATGTCTGCCAGGAAGAGAGCCGAAATCATAATAGGCGGTGTCTTTTGCATATACTATTTTTTCCTAAGATTTCTTCAAATGCCCAATCATGCCTGTCAAACGTCTGGATGAATTGCCCTTTGCTTACCTTTAAAAAAGTCTTTTTATGTTCAATAACTTTTATCTCAAATTTTTTCATGCTCTAAATATCTAGGATCCTAATAGTTATATTGCACATTTTTGTGACTTTTCAGTGATTCTAGGCCTATGCATATTTTGAAGTACTTTGTTATAGTCTGTATAGTCTGAATGTGTATGCCCCCACTCCCTCCAATTCATATGTCTAGATCCTAACCCTAGTGTGATGGTGTTAGGAGGTGGGGAGCCTGGGAAGTGATTAGTTCACGAGGGGGGAGCCCCGCTGAATAAGAGGAGACAGGAGAGCCGCTGTCCCTCTGCTCTCCACCATGTGACGATACAGTGAGAGGGCTCACTTCTGTGTGCCAGCAGCAGGCCCACCAGATACCGGATCCATGGCACCTTGAGCTTGGACTTTCCCGCACACCGAACTGTGAGAAATGCATATTGTTGTCTAAGATACCCAGTCTGTAGTAATTTGTGACGGTACCCCAAACTGATCAATACAAGTTTAATTTTAGCAAAATAACGCTGGACTTGAAATTGCTTTGTTCATTTCCTTTACCTTCTCCCTAGTAATTGCAGATATTAAAAAACAAAAATTAAGTGACCACCACCCAGCACTCTGATCTGCCCTGAGTTTAATTCACTTCTTACTGCCTGGTTGGGATTAGGAGAGAGAGCTGCTTCAGCATCTACTAGGGCAATGGTATTTTAGTCCCTGTTAATACCTAGCTAATGAGAAAAGGGATTTAAAGTTCTCCTTCATCTTGCTGTAATAATTTCCACAGTGGCTCTGGCTTGTTTTGCTACGTACTGTTTCACCACTCTGTCCTGCCTGGCTTAGTGTACACAAATATTTGTGAAATGTAA
>PVJS01036670.1:0-20303 GCA_004027185.1 Glis glis | reverse complement strand
CGTAAAATTCCATTGTGTACATATCCCATAGTTTTGTGATCCATTCATCTGTTGATGGACACCTTGGCTGGTTCCAAAGTTTGGCAATTGTGAATTGTGCAGCTATAAACATAGATACACATGCATTAGTCTGGTAGTTGGGTTTTAGTTCTTTGGGGTAGATGCCTAGAAGTGGTATTGCTGGGTCATACAGTAGGTTCATTCCCATTCTTCTGAGGATCCTGCACACTGTTTTCCAAAGTGGTTGCACTAATTTGCAATTCCACCAACAGTGTAGTAGAGTTCCTACTCCTCCACATCCTTGCCAGCATTTGTTGTTGTTTGTGTTTTTAATGATTGCCATTCTAATTGGGGTTAGGTCCTGCACTCATTCTTACCCATGTCAGTCCCCAACTCTAATCTCTTTATCGGATTCCTCCCGGGTCCAGATTGGAAATATACATTGGATACCCTAAAGCACCCTTAAGTACTTCACAGCTTCTTGCTGTCTTCGGGTGGCCCCAAGGGCTGGCACGGTCTGGCCCCAGATCTCTCTCCAGCACATTGGGTCTCCTCTAGCTTGCTTTGCTCAGACTCTGTGTCCTTTCAGTTAGTCAAACATGTCGAGCTCCACTCACCAGAAGACCTGGCGTGTCTAAGAGGCACCCCTCATTTAATGTGCCTCAAAACAGATTTTGAACCACCTCCACAACCTGTGCCTCTTCATCTTCCCCCTCCCAGTAAATCAAAGCACCATCCTATGGGTTGCTCAGTCCAGAGATGTCGCACTCATTTTTGAATCTTTTTCCTCATACTCTACATCCAATCCTTTGTCAAATTCCTCAGCACTACCTTCAGAGTACATCCAGGATCTGTCTACACCCCATCGTCTTTGCTTATACCAAACTGCCCAAAACCATTATTGTAATAGCCTCTAAGTAGTTCTTGCTGTCATCATCCTTGGTCCACTAACAATCTATATGTTAGTTAGCACATGTGATCCTTTTAAAAGACAAGTCAGACCTACCACTTCCATGTTAAAACTCTCACTGGGCATGGTGGCACAGGGAGGCTGAAACAGGAGGATCTCAGGTTGGAGGCCAGCCTCAGCAACTTAGCAAGACCCTGTTTCAAAATAACAAACAAACAAACAAACAAAAAAAGGGCTGGGGGTGTAGCTCAGAGGTAGAATGCCCCTAGGTTCAATTCTCAGTACCAAAACCAAAACCAACCAATCAAACAACAAGAAACAAAGAAAAACCTCTCCAATGGCTGCCCTTCCCACTCACAGAAAAGGCATGGAATGATTTGGCCCCATAACCTCTCTGTTGCATCTCCTAACAGCACCTTCTCCCCCCTCCAACACACACACACACACACACACACACACACACACACACACACACACACTCCCTTCTGTTCCTAGGACATGTCCAGGGACTCTCTGCTTTAGGCCTCCGCTCTCATTCTTCCCAGACGGCTCTCCACCAGTCGCATGGCTTCCTCCATCCCCCCAGGTCCCAGCTCAATGGTAGCTTGTGAGGGAGACGCTCCAGCTGTCCTTGGTGATAATCCACTTTACCGCCGCACCCTGAACTCCCTATTTGGCTTACCCATTATTTTTTGCTTCACAGTGTTTATAATCTGCTGACATTGTTTATATTTGTTCAGTCATTTGTTGATAGTCCATTTCTCATGAAACTAAGCTGTGATCTCCACATAGGCAGGGAATTCGCTTTGTTTGCTGCTGCATCCCCAGCTGCAGGAGCAGTACCTGAAGTGGACTGACTGTGAGTGAATGCTGCCCCCTTTCCCTGGGATGGTCTGCAGCCCGCCTTTGTTGCAGTGACTGCCTGTCTTCTCCAAGGTCAGCTGACTTGTGGCTTCCACAGAGAAGCCGTCTACGACCTCCATATTCTAAGTGGTAATTTAAGCTCTCTCCATCTGCGTTTTGCTTTTCCCTGTTAACAGTTTTCACAGTAATGCTTTTACTACATATTGATCAGAATTGCTCCCCACTGGACTTTAAACTCTGGAAAGGTAGGATCATCATCTGCTCTTTTTTTTTCTAAGGGTGCTGGGGATTGAACCCAGGGACATTCTACCCCCAGACCTCCTTTTTTATTTTCTATTTGGAAACAGAGGCTCACTAAGTTGCTGAGGCTGGCCTCGAATCTGCGATCCTCCTGTCTCAGTCTTCCAACTACTGGGATTACAGGTGTGCACCACTTCTCCCTGCTACTCCATCTGCTTTTGCTCACCACTGTTTCTTCAGAATTTAGTGGGGAGGGCAACACTTGGTAGACAGTAAAGATTTCTTGAATGAGTGAGTGAAGGAAGGAACAAATGAATATAGCTTTTTTTTTTTTTAGTTACTGACATCTTTAATTCGCCAGTCAATTCCTCTTTGCTCCTCAGAATGACTTCATTTTTCACTGCATAATCTTTGAATTGAGAGATGAAAGTGTCAGCAGGTGCATCATGAATTTAAAGTGGGGTTGCTAGAATAATGATTCCCATTTGGATCACACGTGGAGCTTGTTTCAAAATCAATTTTCCAAGCCTCACACCTCATTTTTTTCATAGGGATCGATTTAAAAAATACCAGATACTTTTCAGGAGCTTCAGACTTTATCTTATTTTGTTTCTCCCTCATTAGAAGAATTAAAAACAGATTATAACTCCAAAGTACATCGGTTACCCTACAACAGGTAAACTGTAAACTGAAGATCAGTTTGCCATATTCCGTGGGGGAATATGGGCTTTAAAACACACTCTTTCATGGGAGAAAATGCTTTAAAAACAAACACTGTTGATCTACCAGCAAAGAATGTCAAAACTGCATAACTTCAGAAGAACATCATTGAGTTTCTGCACATGAAGGAAAAAAAATCCTTAAGAGTCTCTGTGTTTTTCTTCTGCCTGAGATAAAACTGTTCTTTTGTGATTTTCATCCTAATATGCAGAATGCCAATCAGGGACATCTATATTGCAGGGAGAATTAATATCTACCAGAATCTGAGAGAAAAACAGCTGAATGCACCATTATAAGATAATCAATTTTATAATAAGTTTCTCCAAGGAAGGTTTTTTGGATACTATGATACTTAAAAATAATAACTTTGTTTAAAATTTTAAACTATAAAGCAAATGTAATCCTAAGAGAGGAAGTTCCATTTTCCAGAAGAACAAAGGCAAAGACATCCCCCAAGATTTTAAAACAAAAAATAAAAATTTTGGCAACGAAACAATCAATATCAAAGTTTAATGTGAGACTATTAGAGTGTTTTGCCTAGAGAAGGTAAATTAGGTTAATAAATGTAATGAACTTTGTAAATAACCTACTTTTTAAAAGAAAACAATGGAAGCCATTTTTTCACCTAAACAAAGTATACCAATGAAATGTACACAGTTTTTGGCTATTATTCTGGTCTAGTATTACATCTAGAACAGGGAAGATTTTATTTTCCCTGGGAAACTAAATGCTGCATAAAAATTCTCAGGAAAATAAATTTTTCCTGAGGTTAAGAGAATGTGGCTTTTTCAGAAGTTTCCTTAGCTGACACAAAAATCTCTCGTTTCACAGTGTTTTTGAAGTACTAGTTGATTAATAAGGCAACCTGTGTGCATAAAACTGCCTGCAGAAATTAGTTATAATATCTTTGTATAAGAGGCAATATGACAAAAGGTATGACACAGAAAATCTTGGGGCAAATTCTATAAAAACATGTGGCATCTGGTCAATAGAGAAGCAAGTTGTGAACGAGAGAAACCTAGTTCTTCCTCATAATATAAAATTATCCATTTCTTATTTATTGATCCTAAGAAATATAAAAGGGATGAATACACGTTAATAGTCAAGAGTTGAAGAGATAATAAGAAATCACTGCACAGGAATAATGAATGGGCCATTCGTTTCTTGGATAATGTCTTATTTCAGAGATATTCAGCATAGTGTTTCTATTTCCTTCCATCTAAATTTCCTTTTCTTATAACTTCTTTTACAATGGCCCATCAAAATGCTTAGCTCTCACCCACAAAAGAGGAAATCTGCTAACAAAACCCAGAAATCATAAATATAATGATGACAGGCCATAGGGTGCTCTGCAGAAATCTGAGGATCTCCCCACTCTAAGAAGACACTCCTTCCTCACTAAGATAGATAAAAAAGGACTTCCTTATAAATGGAGAAAGTGACATTTGCTTTGAATTTTGTCTTCTAATCTTATTTTGAAAAGATCTTAGTGCAATAAGTATTCAAAAGGTATTGACTACGTTTCATGTTCTCTGAAATGTGCCATCTCACAGGGTTTTGTATGACAGATACTCTAGCAGGTTATCTCTACCATCTTCCCAAGTGGCACCATTTGCTCTAAAGGAGTTCAGTAATGTTCTATACCATGATGCAAAAATTCTGGTTAGAGGAAGTAAGAGGCTGCACACACAGGCTCCAAAGGAGGGTGGGACGAGAACTAATGTGATTTCAAAGTGGAAGGAAAAATCTCTGAGAAGATGGGCAGAAGGTTGCAGAAATATATGATGACACCACAATATTGGATCAAGATTATTTGGGATGGATTAGATTTTCACTTTGGAGGTGACTCACCATCATAAATAGGTTTGTGTCTCCAGATAGTTTGGGGTTGACTTCTACAGCTTGAACTTTTTTTTCCTTTTCAGAGAAAATTTGCACATAATTTTTTTTTCGAATTAACTCCTTAGAGGTACTTTAGTAATAAAGATCTTGTCCCAGTTCTTTATGAATCTTCAGTAGTAGAATGAAAAAGTAAAACCATTTAAATCTGAAGGTAATTCCCAGATCCTATGTTATTAAATTAATAAATAACAAGCACAGAGGTCTTGTCCACGGATTTTGGGAAGGAGACTTCTAACTCTCTTTTCTCCGGATTCCTTTACTGTGAGTCAAAATAACTCGCGGAGGAAACTGTATAATAAAGCCAGAGTAATATCTAACTTCTATGTGTAAATATCACCCAACAAAAGACATAACAAGGGTCACTAACATTTACTGACCACTTACTTGTGTTGGAAAGCCCCATGCACTGTGCAATTATTTTTTCTCACGATCCTTACAATAACTCTGTAGAGCAACAAATGATAATGCTCAGCCCAGCAAGCTTAAGAACCTTGTGCAAGTGTGAGAGTGGGAGGAAGTACAGACATTTTAACCCAGGAAATCTATATGGAATCAGTAAGAGGAGTCTGGCTAAGTGTTCTCTAGGGTGAAGAGCGTGCACTTTCACCTGCATATGTTGTTAAGTGGTTTGGAAACAAGGGAAGCTGCAATCTTTTTGCCACTGAAACAGTGTGAGGACTTGAGGTGCCTGAAGGTGAGTGCACTGATGTCCCGAGGGTTGAGCAAAGCTGTGGCAGCTCGAGTGAGGTGAGAATACGACTGCCACTGCTCACTTTTGCTGCTTGTTTGTCTTGGGATTTCCACATCAACATTTGTCTTACTGTCTTATTGGACAGCCAGAAAGACCAGGGATCTAGATGAGTCCCGATCCTTCCATGAGGCATAGTCTTACAAGAAATAGCCTTATATAACATTCCAGATCCCCTTCATTCAAGTTTCCCATTGGAACATTTATCTTAACTATTTAGAACTTTATAGTTAAAGAACTGGTGCTGTCGGGCGTGGTGGCGCATGCTTGTAATCCCAGTACTTTGGGAGGCGGAGACCGGAGGATCCGGGTTTGTGGCCAAACTCAGCTCTCTCTCTCTCTCTCTCTCTCTCTGTCTGTCTCTCTCTCTCTCTCTACTTAGTGAGTCTCCGCAACTTCGTGAGACCCGGTTTCAAAATAAAGTATAAAAAATAGGGCCGGGGGTGTAGCGCGGAGGCAGAACACCCCTGGGTTCAATCCCTGGTACTGCAAAAAAAAAAAAAAAAAAGAACTGGTGCTGTCCTGTACCTATAAGCTTTGATCAACAACAATAATAAACTATAGCAATAGTCACAATAGCTTACACTTTTTTGTGCCTGGCCTTCTGCTAATAACTTCACATCTATTAACCCATTTAGTCCTTATAACAATCCTTTAAGGCAGGCATCATTAATACAGATGAGAAAACTAAGTCTCCAAGAAGTTATGCCACTTGTCCAAAAGTTCTTTATTTACAAAGTCAACTAATGACTTGTTAGTACATATTATTTTTATATCTCTTTGCTTCAAAAAAGAGCATAGGGCAATTGGTATTCACTTGGTGACTTTTCAGTTGTTCTATATAATCAAACATCTTTCATGCTATTCCACTAATTCTACCTTGCAATTTAAATACACTATTAAGCCGGGCATGGTGGCGCACGCTTGTAATCCCAGTACTTTGGGAGGCGGAGACTGGAGGATCCGGGTTCGCGGCCAGCCTCAGCTCTCTTTCTCTCTCGCTCCCTGTCTCTCTCTCTCTCTCTCTTTCTCTCTCTCTCTCTCTCTCCTTAGTGAGGCCCTCCGCAACTTCGTGAGACTCAGTTTCAAAATAAAGTGTAAAAAATAGGGCCGGGGGTGTAGCCGGGGGAGGTAGAACGCCCCTGGGTTCAATCCCCGGTACCGCAAAAAAAAAAAAAAAATTCACTATTAATATCTTTTAAGTAACTGCTAAGCTCAATAAATCACTACTTTGGTATATATAAGATTTGACCATGCCCCATGTAGAAGCCAGATTGAATAAAATAAAATAAAACAAAAACAGGTGAAATGTTTACAGGAGGAATTGTTCTAATTTCCCCATACCCAACAGAATGACAATGATCAGCCTTCTGAGTACTTTGGAATTAATTAATAAAACAAAACAAATCTATTGTCAGGCACAAGCTGGAATGTATAATCTGAGCTCCAAGCATAAAAATTAAGTTCTGTTTTTTTTTCTCGGCAAATTCAATAAAATGATCAAATGCCACTGAAATCTCGTATTCTTCCCTGGAGCTCTCAAATTCCCTTCTGCCTTAATCTATGCTTGAGTCCCATATGAAAACCCTTAGACTATAAATATTCACCAGATGTGCCAAAGCAGCACTGGGTGATGCACATCCTGCAGAATGGACTTTCAGAGACTGGAGACAACCCCATCCCACAACGCCCTCCAACCTCTCCCCATATAGAAAAGTTTAGCATTGCATATCATGTAGTCATGGTGAACTTTTTCTTTTTTTTAAATTCAAATGCTTAAATATCCTGCAACAATCATTTGTCTTGGACTCCACAGCACGAGGTGAACCAAGTACTCATTTTTTAGCCAAGGTAGAACATTGCAGATTTCTTGATTCTACATCACAGGAAATTAGTCATTGATTTCTTAGGATAAATGAGTTCTGCTGAGCTATGGTGAAGACCAGGGAGAAGTGTAAATGAGATGAAAAGACCAGTCTCTCACTCCAAGACTCATTCAGCTCATTACTTCTACGAACAGAGCCTTAGCAACAGCTGAGACTTCATCTACCCCTTGGTTTTCTCTTACCTTTCCGTCTTATTTCTCTGGCTTCGGGTTTCTCTAAGAACAGAAGGTATGAACAAGAGCTGAGCAGAAAATGTTACAGGATTTAAATTGCTTTTAAAGAGCAACAAGAGGCTCTCACAGCATCCCAAGACCATCAGCTTTTCATTGGGGAGCCGTAGAACTTCCAGAAGAATGGTTCATCACATCATTATATACCCTGGCCTGAGGTCCAGCTCACTGCAGGCTGAACTTGGAAGGCTCTGTGGGCTGGGCTTTCCATGGAGAACTGCCATCGTCTTAGTATTGTGACACTCAATGCCTTCTGGTCCCAATGTGTTGTCACTGTAGCCCTCGGCACACAAGAGTTTGAGAAACATATCTCTTTGGTCATCAAGAATTAGATATGTAGTCATCTTCCTAATTCATTCAATCAGCCATTTGATCAACAACAAAAAATTATCAGTGTTCTGCTCTGTATTAAGCATTACACTAAGCTTTGGAGATAAGGAGTTCTACATGTGAAGAAATTGCCAAAACACATGAACTTCCACAATTCTGTCATTCTGCTTACCCTTGACTCACCTTCCAGTTCTATGTATTTGCTTAAGGAAAGAGGAAAAGAGATTTTATAGTTGCAGGCAGGCATAGATAGAACACCATCTCAATCGTCATATTGCTTACGTTCTAATCACAACCCTGACGTATATATATGTATTTAGTACTGGATATTGAACACAGGGACATTTTACCTCCAAGCTACACCTCCAGCCCTTTTTATTTTGAAACAGGGTCTCACTAAGTTCCCAAGAGCCTCACTAAGTTGCTGAGGCTGGCCTTGAACCTACGATCCTCCTGTCTCAGCCTCCCAAATACTGGGATTGCAGGTGTGCACCACTGCACCTGGTAGATAACCCTGATGTATCTTTTTTTTTTTTTTGCGGTACCGGAGATTGAATCCAGGGGCGTTTACCTCCGAGCTATATTCCCAGCCCTATTTTTTATCCTTTATTTTGAAACCAGGTCTCACGAAGTTGCGGAGGGCCTCACTAAGTAGCTGAGACTGGCCGCTAACCCAGATCCTCCAGTCTCTGCCTCCCAAGTACTGGGACTACAAGCGTGCGCCACCACGCCTGATGTTCCTTAATTGGCTAATTCTGGGCATGCTTCGGAATGGCTCTCTACTTCAGTTTCTCGGTCATCCTGGGATGGAGATGATAATAGCACTTTTCTCAGAAAGTTCTACTGAGGGGAAAAGGATTAATTTAGGTAAATGATTCAGGTCGGGGATTGGCAAATAATGAGTACATATAAATATTACAAATATTTTCCTCATCCTCCTAGGTTGATCAGACTTCCTAGACTTAATTTGGAGTAAACCATGTGTATGTGGTTCTGCTAAAAGATTTTATTTGTATGGGGCCAGCTGGTTTGGGACATTTATAATAGCATTATGAACAACAATGAAGCTTATTTCCCAGGCCTATAAAACAACTAGTACAGTACTGCTAACACTCTTTTTTTTTCCCTTTGGTGCTGGGGATTGAACCCAGAAGCATTCTACCTCCAAGATACCCCCAGCCTCCCCTTTTTTAAATTTTGAAACAGGGTCCCACTAATTTGCTGAGGCTGGTCTTGAACCTTCGATCCTCCTATATCAGTTTCCCAAGTACTGGGATTATAGGTATGTGCCACCACAGAGGGCTCTAGAACTCTTAACTGGGCCTTTTTAGTGGGTAAATCCAAATTAAAAACTAAAGACAAAACCCTTTCTTTGACCAAACTTTAGTTAGGGTTCTCTGATCCCTGTTCTAGACTAGGCCCTTGATCTTGAACCCAGTTTTAGCAAAGAATCCTGCTAAGCCAGTTTATAAAGAATCTCCCACACCCTTGATACCTACTCAAGTTTCTCTCCCCACATCCTCCTCCTTGATATCTTAAGCAACTTCTTCTTAGTAATTTTCTATCTTCTCCCCCTGGCTCTAAACCTCTACTTGTCCTCATTTGTATAGGGAATTGAGTTCAATCCTTGCCCCTATTGCAATGATCTTGACCTCTATTGCCATAGTCTTCAATGAAGTCTTCTTTGCTATTTTAAAAAAGGGTCAGAATAATTTCTCTCTAATAATAAAAAATCAAAAATATAATTATAATTGCAATATGAATAATTCTCTAGATAGACAGTGGGGAATATTTAAAAAGGTTGAAAGAGTTTATGATGCTCAGGGAGAGATTTTCTCATGATAGGATGATGAATGTCAAAATTGGCAGATTACAAAAGCAAGCACAGAAAATTTAAAGTACTTCCCTAGATATCATCTCTAATTGTATTTCTCATTAAAATAAAAAGTTTAAATTCGACTCAGGCAACCTCATCTTCTAAAACTGGAGGTAATAATAATGATAGATCACTCTTATACACACGGCATCATGCCTGGCTGCAGGATTAAATGGTGGAGAAAATTGGCTACGAGGTAGACCATTGAGCAGGAAAAGAAAGTGTCTAAAGTAATTTGACAAACTGGAAAGACAGGAAATCAAATATATGGGGCATTCAAACTGGTTAAATTTCAGCTTAGCTTAAATATGTGCACTGGCAGAAAGAATTAATAAGTAATTATGACATTGTATTTTTCTAATTGCAAACCACCCCCTCGTTTTTAGAATATATGCCAGATTCCAGAAACTTTAATTAGGATATGAAGGATGTTAGAGAGAGAAATAAACTGATGAATTGAGAAACAAATGTGCATTTATGTTAATCATCACAAATTGTTTTTGTCATTTGCTTTTTAATAAATAAATCACTTTTATCTTAAGGAAGTATCTATGAATAGTAAAAAGTCCTTGGTTTTAAGCTCAAGTTGTAGATTTCTCCATACTAATGTCAAATTCATCCACTAAATTAATAGAGAAATATAGCAAATCACTTATGAGAAGCTCCATCTTCCTTTTATGATTATTGAGAATTAAAATATTTCCTATGAGCTCAAAGTCATTTACCCATAGGGTTTCCATAGCTTTCAATATCTGAGAAGTCTATGATTTTCACTGTATTCCCAGAAAGAGTTTTGATGCTGTTCTAAACCTATGACATCCATTAGCAGGGAAAATTTAATAGAGAAAAGGACAAAGTGAAGAGAAAGTGAAAGAAAAATAGACAAAGATAGAGTTCATTAAACAACCAACCTTGAATGTCAAAGAAAGAAAAATTTTTAAAAAAAAGCCCTGGGTTTTAGCCTCAGCTCTATTTCTAATTAGCACTGTGACCTCCCTGGGCTCAATTTGATGATTTGTAATATACAGAGATGATGATCTCTAAGTGCCTCTCTAGCCCTAAAAGTCTCTTGATTTGCAGTGTGTAGTCAGTACCGTAAGAGGTTTGTTTCTAAACACTTCAGACTCTAGGTTTCCAAATTTGACTCGAATGCTTCTCTTCTTTATTCAACATTTCAACCTCTAAAAGGGAAAGCTTTCTGTATCTGAATTATAAGAAACACTGAAACTTTTAGGATCAAGGAAGACAAATGATGCTGTTATTTTACTTCTTGGGGTCTTCTGAAATGGAAAAGAGCTGATATAAGCATTTGCAGAATTACTTTTATTTACCCAAATGATCCAATTTCAGTTTTTAAGGCTTTAAATTGGTCCAAATTGTAATTGTTCTTTTTTCTTTCTTGTCTACTAGAGTTGCAACACTTATAAATTACTATTGGAAGAAGAATTTCACATATTCATGGTGGGTGCTAATCTATAGCTTATCCAGGTACTGAGATAGAGCAGTCTCATGGAGCATACCTCCCATCAGGTTGTCCTGTTTTAGTAAGTTGAATAGTTTCTGCTTGTAGAAGGAGAAAATAAATATCACCTACATAAGACTGTTTGATATCTCATTTGGTTCAAGCACTTTTTCCCCTCAAAGAACTCTCTCTCTTGGTAATATAAGGCTGATCAGCCCTAAATTTACCTAACCTCTCTCATACCAACTACAGTCTTGTTTTTATTCTATGGAACAAACACTTTCATAGTTTACTGTGGGCCAGACACTGTTCTAAGTGCTTTATAATATTAACTCACTTAATCCTCACATAAGCCCTGTGTGGTAGAAAGGGAATAAAAATTAAATTGGTAGGTTATTATTTTCAGCCTTTTAAAGATACTATTCCATTATCTTCTGACTTGTTTCCAAGAGGAAGTCATCCATTTTTCTTACTATGATTCTCCTGAATATGTTTTCATTTTCTAGCTACCTTTAAGATGTTTCTCTTGGCCGGGCGTGGTGGCTCACGCTTGTAATCCCAGTACTTTGGGAGGCGGAGACCGGAGGATCCGGGTTCGCGGCCAGCCTCAGCTCTCTCTCTCTCCCCCTGTCTCTCTCTCTCTCTCTCTACCTAGTGAGGCCCTCCGCAACTTCGTGAGACCTGGTTTCAAAATAAAGTATAAAAAAATAGGGCCGGGGATGTAGCGCGGAGGTAGAACGCCCCTGGGTTCAATCCCCAGTACCGCAAAAAAAAAAAAAGACATTTCTCTTTATCTTTGTTTTTATAGTAATTTTTAGATATAATTATCTTTGTATTTATTCTGCTTGGTATTACTTAAGATTTTTTTTTTTGCGCTACTAGGGATTGAACCCAGGGGCATTCTACCTGCAAACTACACCCCCAGCCCTATTTTTTCTTTTATTATTTTTGAAACAGAGTCTCACTAAGTTGCGGAGGGCCTCACTAAGTAGCTGAGGCTGGCCGCGAACCTGGATCCTCTGGTCTCAGCCTCCCAAGTACTGGGATTACAAGTGTGTGCTACCATGCCTGGCTTACTTAAGATTTTTAATATGTGAGTTGACATTTAAAAAATCAATTTTGTAAAATTCTTGGTGGTATCTGTTCAAATATTTCTTCATCCCAATTCTTTTTTCCTCTTTTTCTTGGACTTCAATTACACTAATATTAGGCTGTTTGTTTGATAATGTCTCATTTTCTTTGTTATTGTTTGTACCAGGGACTTACAGGTACTTTTGCTGATGGCACCGCCTCTTCACTTGGGCCTGGAGCTGCCCAGTGAATAACACAACACCGGATAAAAGCTTGGCCACTCCACCTTCAGCTTGCGTCTGTCTCCTTTCTACCTCAGACTTTAGGTGAGATTATTGCTCAACTCTGCCTGTAGACATGTTAATCCTTTACAGAGTGACTGTCTAAAAATTGGTAATAGAATGTCGACTAGCACTAAGTTTACTTAGCCTTTCTCATCTCCTTCCAAACTAAAGACATTAACATAAGAGTACCTAAGGTATTTTCAAGATTCGCAGAGACATAATAATCAACAGATTGTCAACTGACAGCTTTTAAAACACCCTGTCCCAGACCCTTGGAGCAGTGCCCAGAGGTCCTCAGTTATTGCCCCACACCCAAGGGACTTTACTCCATCTTGCCTTTCTGACTTGCCCTCTTCTCCTGCAGTTACCTTGGATCCCAGGAACAGCAAGTCTCACAGGCAGATCACTCCATGATGGGAGTGTCCCCCTAAATGGGATCGATTATCCCCTAATGGGAACTGAGGCTGCCCCCCCAAGCACAAGCAATGACCTCATGATGAGAACCAAATTGCCCCCTCAAGTGATGACTTCTCTAGGACCTCAGAGAATCAGACTTGAGATAACGATCAGCCAGACCAAAGTTTGACCCCAGAGTGCTTAGCTATTCATACCTCTTGCTCTCAACCCCAATTCTTCCCCTATTTATACTTGAAGTTTATACATTAGTAACCCCAAAGACAAGGTTAAGGACAGTAGTCACATGTCTTCCAGCTACATGGAATATTAAATTATTTTTTCTACCTCACCATCATTTTGGCCATTTGGTTTTCTTTTTGCGCCAGTGGCTGGACCTGGTATATTGGGACTCCCCAAAGTCAGCCACCCACCCCAGCCTAGGACTCGGGTAACATGTTCAATTTTATCTTTCATTCCTTCTTTTCTTCTTGCTTCTGTTTGGATCATTTCTAATAATATGTCTTTGAGTTCACAGATCCTTTTTTCTTCTGTGAATAGTACATCATCAAGCTCATCTTCCTTTTGGTTATTTATCATTCAGTTCTATAAGTACCCATTTTCCTCTTCCTTATTCTTTTCTTTCTCTTCTAATTCTTCTTCTTGATTCCATTTCTTTTTGGAATTCTGTACCTCGAATCCATCTTATGGTTCAATTCCTTAATTTCTTAAGCATATTTATAAGCAGTTATTTTAAAAAGCTTGCCTATGAATTCCAACATCTGAGTCTTGTATGGGCTATTTCTATTGACCCATTAAAAACTAAATTTGAATATATATAAAAAAGAATCCCAGTTTTTTTCTCTTGACCATGAGAAGATCATAAGGTTTGTGTCATATTTTTTTAGTGTGTGCTGGAATATTGTATTTAAGAGAATCATAAAGACTGGAGAAAATAGGGTTTTCCCTAGAGAAGGCTTACACTTTCTCGTGTTAGACAGCTAGGGAGGGGTTAACAACTTCGACTCAATCAGGATTTGAGCTGGGTTGAGGCTGAGTTGAAATTTGAGTAAGTTTCAGCTCACATCTGGTTTTGAATATCTTCAGGATGAGCTATGTCCCATGTGTGTTATAGACTTGTCCCTCTAGCATGGCTTGGGCTGTAACACCATGAGTTAATGCAGGTCTCTCCTGCCTTCCTAACCCCACCTCCATCTTCCTTTGTGAATGCAGCAAGAGTCTCAGGAGGGACCACTGGCAGATAAAAAGAATTAGCTCTATGTTTAGGGTTCAGTTCTGACTGTTTCCATCTGTCATACTACCTAAACTTGCTGTTTATTGTTCTACATATTTCCCTTTTCAGAAAAGTCTCTCTGCTTAAGTCAAGCCAGACTTTCCACCCTCCCATGCCTGGACTGAGTAGATGTTTCTAGGAAAGTGACCTCTGGTATTCACCCAGCTAGAAAGGGCTTATCCGTCTCTGGATCTTAATTTCTTTAGACCATTCTTATCTATTTTTTTTTCAGAAATTAAAAAAGTATATGTAACTAATTCATTTATTTCTACATTTAGCCAGAATGTTCCAATCTCCTATACTTTTGTCAGACGCATGATAGAGGTCAGGTTTATTAAAAAGCAAAAATATTTTTTAAATGCATCCTTGTTTAATCTTATATGTTAAACAGTGATTACAGATCCTCTGCTCAGGATAGAATAGTCTCGGTGTTGTGTTGTTACTTGTTTCCTTTGCTTGGCCTGCAAACTGCCATGAATATATAATTGTGCATCCAGCCTTGTATGTGAACGTGCTTTGTCCCCCTTTTGATAGGACCTAGTTTTTCCTGTAGAGTATGGAAAGTTTAAATCATCTGGGATTGCTAAAGGGAAATTTTGGACTTACATGTTGATGTATTTGGAGAAGTCTAAAATATTGAAATTCTTGGAATTGAAATGATTTATGTTCTGGGATTTCAGAAAGAATCTAAAACCTCTGAAAAGGCTAACATTCTTTTTTTTTTTTTTTTTGGTGGTACCGGGGATTGAACCCAGGGGCATTCTACCTCCGCGCTACACCCCCGGCCCTATTTTTTTATACTTTATTTTGAAACCGGGTCTCACAAAGTTGCGGAGGGCCTCACTAAGTAGAGAGAGAGAGAGAGAGAGAGAGACAGGGAGAGAGCTGAGGCTAGCCGCGAACCCGGATCCTCCGGTCTCCGCCTCCCAAAGTACTGGGATTACAAGCGTGCTCCACCACGCCCGGCCTGAAAAGGCTAACATTCTTAGTCTCCTTTCCTGCTGTTACTTGTTACCTGCAGGTTGTTAAGTGGTAGTGACACAAAGTGCAAGTGATAGGATTAGGAGATTTTTTTTAAAGATTCTCAAATAGGTGGGAGCTTATGTGTGAATTTTTTTTTAAAGTTCCCCTCTCTGAATCAGGCTTCAAATAACAAAGGCCTTGATCTCATAGCAGCATCTGCTATAAACATGAGAGAAATACAAAATTCTCAAAGAACCTAAGATTCCCATCAACTTGGTAAACTGTATGAACAGAGTTCTGATGGGCAACAACCAAAGAGGAGGAATTTTTTGATATCATAAAACCATAACAGTGTTCAACAGGATATTTAAAGATACCAAGTGAGATACAGTAGTTATTGAGTGAAACATTCTGAATAAGACTGCTAAAGAAAAGGCTTTTTAAAAGACTTCTACCAAGAAGATTATTATTATATACCCTGGGGGTATATAGTGTCAGAAGAGAAACTGTACTAATTAACTTATGCTATCTCCTAGCATTCTGGAAATTGTCACAGTTCTGTCAGGAAGTTTCAGAGACTAGTTGAAGATCTAAATCTTCAACTAGAAGCAATTTCTTGCTTCTTTAGAAGGAAAAATAATTCAGCTAGGGATGTTATTTGATCCTAAGGTACAAATTGGGGAACCACAACTCTGCCCAGAGAACTGAATTGTGGTTCTCTAATCAACTGATAGCTTCTTGAAAGATAGGATGAGAAATAAGATGGAAATCTATGACTTGGGAGATGAAATATGCTCAAATATGCTCAAGTGTGATAGCATTTGTGAAGGCAGTATAAGGGGAACTTTGGGTCAAGGAACTTCACGTTATATCTATTATAATATATATAAGAAAAACTTTGGGGTGGGACTTCAGATTATATCTATTATTAATGCAAAGCTCTTTGATGTTTTCTTTTACAAGTTCTTAGTTCTAATCAGGTTGCTGCCGTTCACTGCCACTTAATTTGCTGCCTTGGGGTTATTTGAGGGGAGCTGGGTAGATTCAGCTGAAGGAAAGTTTATGTCAAGGGGTCAAAGCATGAACGATAGAGATAGTCTAGTTAGACTGGAGCACAAACTGTCCAGAAGGCAATGAGGGGGTTAGTGTAAGGAGAATACGTTGATTATAAATAGACTTATTTTACTGTGCTCATGTATGGAAGATCATTTATGACTGTATGGCCCCTTGTTCATACTTGCCCTCATTTTGCATTCCTATTAATGTTCTATGGCCCCACAATTTCTTAAATTTGATGCTGCAGTATATTGGTCTTATACATAGTAATTCTAGTCCAATAATGATTTCCACTAGTTTGTGTTAGCTTTTCATTGCTGTGGCCAAAATACCTGACAAGAACAACTTAGAGGAGGAAAGATTTGTTTATTTATTTATTTTTATGGCATTATTTTTAATATACTTTTATTGGTGCATTATAATTATACATCATAATGAGGTCCAGAATGATAGAAACATACATGCACCCAGCACTTGGTGTGTTTCCTTCTGAATCCCACCCCGCTCCTCCCACCTCCCTGTATATATTACTGAGACTGGTATTGATAACTTCATATATGTATATGGTGTTATTTGAACTGTTTCCTTCATCAAGTCTCCCTTTTCCCCTTCCCACCTCCCTCCCCAAAAAACCCTTCCTCTATCCTATGAGTATCTTGCTAAGTGAGATTAACCAGTCTCAGAAAGTGAAAGGCTGTATGTTTTCTCTCATGTGGAAGCTAGAGAGAAATTGAGGAAATATTTGTTTGGGCGCATGGTTTCAGTCCATGGTCGGCTGGCTCCAAGGCAGAAACATCATGGCAAAAGGGTGTGGTGGAGGAAAGATGCTCAGCTCATGGCAGCTTGGAAGAGGGGTGGGGAGAGAGAGAGAGAGAGAGAGAGAGAGAGAGAGAGGAAGAGAAGGAGAGGGAGAGAGAGAGAGAGGAAGAGAGAGAGAGAAAGAAAGGAAGAGAGGGAGAGGGAGAGAGAGAGAGAGGAAGAGAGAGAGAGAAAGAAAGGAAGAGAGGGAGAGGGAGAGAGAGAGAGAGGAAGAGAGAGAGAGAAAGGAAGAGAGGGAGAGGAAGAGAGAGAGAGGAAGAAAGGAAGAGAGGGAGAGGGAGAGAGAGAGAAAGGAAGAGAGGGAGAGGGAGGGAGGGAGGGAGAGATAGAGATAGATAGATAGATAGATAGATAGATAGATAGATAAAGGGCTGTAGAGAAGAACCCTTTCAGGGCATGTTCACAGTGACCTATTTCATCCAACTACTTTCTCCAGTAGTTCTTTCAGCCATCAATGGATTTAATCCACTGAGGAAGTCAGGGCTCTTAAGCATGTTACAGTTTGAATCTAGAATGTCCCCCAAAGCCTCATGTGCTCAGAGGTGAAGCTTTGGGAAAGTGAACGGGTCACAAGGGCTCTGACTTCATCAGTGGGTCAGTCCACTGATGGCTGAATAGACTCCTGGATGGTGGGACCTAGTTGGAGGAACATGGTCACTGAGGGTGTGCCCTGAAAGGGTTTATCATCTCCATAGCTGTTATGGCTTGGCTATGGAATGTCCCCCAGAAAAACTCATGTATTGTCAATGCAGAAATGTTCAGAGCTGAAACTACTGAATCAGGGCTCTAACCTTATCAGTGGGCAAATCCATTGATAGATTAATAATTACAATGGCCTTACTGAATGGTAACTGTAGGCAGGTAGGGTGTGGCTGGAGGAGGCAGGTCACTGAGAGTGTGACCTTGGAGACTCTATCTATTCCTGGTCCATTTCTCCCTTCACCCATTTTTCTCTGTTTCCCAGATGTCCTGAGCAGCTTTCCTCTACCATACCCTTCTGCCATGATGATTTTGCCTTGCAGCCTGCCAACCATGAACTGAACCTCTGACACCCTGAGCCATGTAAGCCTTTTCTCCTCTAAGTTGTTTTTGTAAAGTATTTTGGTCACAGTGACAAAAAAGCCAACTAATATACCAGCCTCTCTCTCTCTCGCTCTCGCTCTCGCTCTCTCTCCTTCCTGGCTGCCATGAGTTGAGCATCTTTCCTCTGCCACACCCTTCCCCCACAATGTTCTCCCTCACCCCAGGCCCAGAGCAATGGAACCAGCCAACCACAGACTAAGATCTCTGGGGCCATGAGCCAAATAAATCTCTCTGATGAAGAAGATAATGATGAATAAGCTGGTTCTAGTACAGTTTTTTTTTCTGCCTTTGAAGCATTTATCCCCTTCCCCTCAAAAAATTTTTTCTTCCTCCAAGTTGTTCTTGTCAGGTATTTTGATCACAGCAATGAAAAGCTGAGTAACACAGTCCTATTCATCTTTTGCTTTTTTGTGACTGTAATAAATCATATACTAGGGGTTCCAGACTGTTACTTTGGGGTGGGGTGGGCCACTAAATGCTTCTGAACAGGGGAGTTATGAGACAGAGACATGGTTTGGAGATGGATTTGATGGAATATGCACCTCTTCTTGAGAAGAGTGTTTGAAGGAAGAAAGACCAACTAGTATGCTATTGTAACTGTTAGGCAAGAGATGACGAAGTCTGAGCTGTCACTGTGTTTGTGGGACAAAGAAGGACTGAATGGAAATGATATTATGAAGCAAAAACATTCAACCATTCAAGCAATGCGCTGTACCAAGGGGCTACTAAGTGGCTATATATAGACTCGCTTTTTATTTCTTTTTTTTTTTGCGGTACTGGGGATTGAACGCAGGTGCGTTCTACCTCTGCGCTACACCCGTGGCCCTATTTTTTTTTATGCTTTATTTTTGAAACCGGGTCTCACGAAGTTGCAGAGGGCCTCACTAGGTGGAGAGAGAGAGAGAGAGAAAGAGAGAGAGAGAGAGAGAGAGAGAAGAGAGGAGAGAGGAGAGAGAGAGAGATAGATCACGCGTGTGCACGCGCATACACGCTTAGGTTGGCCGCGAACCCAGATCCTCCAGTCTCCGCTTTCCAAAGTACTGGGATTACAAGCGTGCGCCACCACACCCAGCTCACTTTTTATTTCTACATTCTTTAAGTAATTTAGAAAGTATGTTATGTCTCAACAGAAAGTTTGGATTTTCTGTTAGGACATAAAAAAATCATGCTGGCATCTGTCAGAAAAGTTAGTGGGTCTTCTCACAAAGATAAAATGGAAACCCCTTTAATCAAGGTTAATTCTCATTCTATGGACTGTGTGCTTAGTTGATTAATGTAGTTTGCTTATATGTCACTAAAATAAAACCTTCTGGGCCATCTGTCTTTATGCTTTGTTTGAGAATTTGTGAAAGACATTTAAACAGAAAATTGAAGATTTAATTATGTTTCATTTAATAAGAAAAAGCTCACATGAAACACTTCTTCATTAAAATGACTGTAATTAGATTAATTTGATAGGAAAGCAACTAATAAGAGAGCCAAAGCATGTCAAATCGGGAATTCAAGCTGTTCAAAATGTTTCTTGCAAAAACAACTTGTTTACAAAAGAATCGGCAGCACTGATTTTTGTTGGTATATACAGCATTGAAGATGCTGTTAAAGCAGATAGTTGTCCTCTAATTCATGGAGTGCTTTATAAATAACCTCCTCCAGCCCTCTAAGGTCTTGAGTCAAGAAGAAAGAGTTTATATATATATACATGGACCATCTAACACAAGATATCAACTCAATTATTTTAGGAGATTGAATAATTTATTGGGAAATGGAAACAGAACACAGCTCACACTCTTTTCCTCCTTTACATAAAGTTATAGTTTAGGTTGTTTCATATATATGTATGAAGAAGAGGCCGGGCGTGGTGGCGCACGCTTGTAATCCCAGTACTTTGGGAGGCGGAGACCGGAGGATCCGGGTTCGCGGCCAGCCTCGGCTCTCTCTCTCTCTCTCTCTCTCTCTCTCCCTGTCTCTCTCTCTCCCTGTCTCTCTCTCTCTCTCTCTCTACCTAGTGAGGCCCTCTGCAACTTCGTGAGACCCGGTTTCAAAATAAAGTATAAAAAATAGGGCCGGGGGCATAGCGCGGAGGTAGAACGCCCCTGTGTTCAATCCCCGGTACCGCAAAAAAAAAAAAATCATATATATGTATGAAGAAAACCAATCTCATAAGTCACTATT
>PVJS01036669.1:0-20330 GCA_004027185.1 Glis glis | reverse complement strand
TCTCTCTCTCTCTCTCTCTCTCTCTCTCTCTCTCTCTCTCTCTCTCTCTCTCTCTCTCTCTCTCTCTCTCTCTCTGCCTCTCTCTCTCTCTCCACTATTTCTCAGAATTCCATCATATGTATTATTTTGGTGTGCTTGGTATTGTCCCACATGTCTTTACTGCTTTAGTTTCCTTCAGTATTTTTCCTCTGTTTTCTTCAGATTGGATAATCTCTACTGACCTACTTCCAAGTTTACAGATTCTGCCATCTCAAGTCAGCTGTGGGGCCCACGTTCTGAGATTTGCATTTTCCTCAGTTATTGCAATCTTAAACTTTAGAATTTCCCTTTTGGTTCTTTTTCAATAGTTTCTTTTTCTGTACTAAGATTTCTTGGGTGAGAGTAATCATTGTCATATGCTTTCATATTTTCTGTTAAAATCTGGGAATTTTAGGTGATATAGTTGCAACATTTGGATTGTGATTTCTTGCTGTGAGGTCTTTGTTGTTGTTTGTTTGTTTACTTTTATTTAGTCTTTAATAACTTGCCTCTACTTGCCTCTGGAGAATGTCTCTCTCCCTGGTGGGTGGCTGCTGATTTTTCTACTACATTCTTTGTTGTTGTTTTTTAATGATATTTTAGCCTGCCTTCCTGGGAGTTGACCTGTGTCTGGACAGCTTATTAGTCAGTAAACAGTTGATCAGAGTTTGTGGTCTGTCCAGGAAGGCTTCTTTTGACATATGTGTGAGCTAGGGGACAAATTCAAAGTTCAAGAAGTTTTAGGGTTCCTCCCTCAGTCAAAAAAGCCACAGATTCCCATCGCCAGCCCAGCCTTGGGCTCACCAGAGCACTCACTGAGCTGGGAAAGACCCTGGCAAGAATCCCTCCCAGCCGGGTGGGTGTGGTGGCGCACACTTGTAATCCCAGTACTTGGGAGGCTGAGACCGGAGGATCTGGGTTTGCGGCCAGCCTCAGCTACTTAGTGAGGCCCTCTGCAACTTAGTGAGACCCTGTTTCAAAAAAAATAGGGCTGGGGGTGTAGCTTGGAGTTAGAATGCCCCTGGGTTCAATCCCCAGTACCGAAAAAGAAAATCAAAATGTGATTTGGGGCTCAAACCAAAATTTTAAAAAATTGGTATAAAACAAAATCTGATCACCACCACCATAAAAATAAACAAACAAAAGAACCCATTGGATGATGCTTACATATTTTTCTCCAGGACAGTCATCTAATAAACATACCATTTTTAGGCCTTTTTACTTCTATTTTCTAGCAATATCTTGTGCTAGTACTATATTCCTTTTTTCAAACTGTCCTTCACCCTTTCCAATCCCACATCTAAATCTGGAAACTTTGCCTTTATAAAAACGGTCTACTCTGACATCTGTGTCTTTCACACAGCGATCTGGACCCAGACAATGGTAGACAATGACAAACTGCTTGTTACTTTTTCAATATAAATATCATGTTTACTTTGTATTTCAATCCAGAAGTTATCCATTCTGCATCTAAAAAGATTTTTTTCTTTTTTCTTTTTTTGGTACTGGGGATTGAACCCAGGGGATTTTACCTCTGAGCTTCACCGCCAACTTTTTTTTTTTTTAAATAGGGTCTCACTAAGTTGCTGAGGGTCTTGCTAAGTTGCTGAGAGTAGACTCAAACCTGCGATCCTCCTCTCTCAGACTCCTAAGTGCTGTAAATTACAGACGTGTGCCACCACATCCCCCCTAAAAAGCTTTATGTTTAAATTACTTTGAAGTAAATGAACGCCTTCACTATGTGTGCCAAGTTCAGCAACATTCTTTCGCAGTTTTGGGAAGCTGTGCTACTGAATCTAGTTGAGACAAGCAGCAATGCAAGAACACTCTACAACACAAAAAACTGTATTCTAGATTTTAAAATTCTGGATTAAAAAGAACCTGTATTCTAGATTTTAAAATTCAGTTACATTCATCGAGAAGCTATGAGAAATTTTGAGGTGGTGGAGTTGGTGAGGCCTGCACTAGTGTTGTGGCAGAAGAAAATAATAAATTTTCAAAACATTAACTTTAAAGAGGTATAATTTCCACTTACTAAATTTTTAAAAAAAATATGTAGTTTGACTAGTTTTGACAAAAGTGTCACCCACATAATGACTAGTCCAGTCAAGATATTGAATATTTCTATTATCTCAAGGCTATTTGCGCTCCCCTCTCCATCCCAGGCCCTAGGCAACTCCAGATCAAATTTTTATCATTTGTATTAAATTTTCATTTTCAACAACTTTATACAAATAAAACCACATAGTATATACTCTTGCTTCTTCTGTTCAGGACAATGCTTTTGATATTCATTCATGGTATTTTATATATCAATGATTCATGTCTATTATTACCAAGTAATAATATGTGGATATACTATAATTTGTATATACATTCATCTGTTGATGGCAATTTGTGTTATTTTACAGTTTGGGGCTATTATAAATAAAATTACTCTGAATATCTTTGATGATTATGATGACTAATAATATGAGCATCATAATATTAAGCAAATAATATTAATGTGATTATTTTCAATCCACGAATACTCTTTTGTGAAGAATCTGTTTGAATTTTTTGTCAGTTTTTAAAAACTAGGTCTTTCTCTTTGTTTTAGTTTTGACAAAGTCTATTTCACCTTTCTTTTAAAAAATGGTTTCTGATTTTTGTATCCTATCTAAGAATTTGGCTTACTCCAAGGATAAAACAAAACAAAACAAAAACAAAAAACAAACAATACAAAAAAAAACCCAGCAAATTTTCTCCAGTTTTCTTCTAGATGTTTTATGAGTTAAACTTTTATGTTTAGGAATATGATTATAATGGTTTGAAAATAGAATGTTGCCCTAGCCCTCATGGAAAGGGGGATGCAGTGTGGAAAGCAAGGCTTGGTTGTAATCTCAGCAGTGCATAAATCTATTGTAATGGATTTGTATGGGTGGTGGCCTGGGCCGGTAGGGTGTGGCTGGAGAAGGTGGGTCCCTATTCACCCTGCTCTCTCTCTTGCTTCTGGCATCCATGATGTGAGCAGCAAAGCCTTGTGCTCTCCCTCTCTCTGCTTCCTGCTGCCATGCCCTGAGATCTACAGTCCCCAGCCTCACTGAACCCCAAACCATGAGCAAATAAATCTTCCTTCCTCTAAGTTATATGGTCAGTTCTTTAGATTATATCTGTGAGAATGCTGACTAACACAATGACCCATTTGAAGTTAGTTTCAGTATATGCTATGGAGTAAAAATTAATTTCAATTTCAATTTTTTTTTCAGATTGAAACACAGCACCAGTCTTTTGTTGAAAAGATTATTCATGTCCCATTGAAGAATCTTGGTACTCTTGTCATATATCAATTGCACAAATATGTGTAGACATCTTTCTGGATTCTATTCTGTTCCATTGATTTTTATATGGTACCACACTGTCATGACTGCTATTGCTTTATGTTAAAGTCTTGACAACAGAGTAGTGTAAATCCTTCAACTTTGTTCTATATTTTAAAATTTTCTATGACTATTCTAGGTTCTTTGCACTTTCATCATAAATTTTAGAACCAGCTTGTCAATTTTTTCAAAGTTCTGCTGTGATTTTGATTGAGATTGTCTTGTATCTCTAGATCAATGAGGGAAAGTTCACTATCTTCACAATAGTGAATTTCCCAATCAATGAACATAGAAAGCTTTCTATTTTCTTAGATTTTTAAAAACTGATCTCAGCAATAACTTAAGAGAATTTTCAGTGTATGTTTAGCACATAATTTACTAAATTTATCCTTACATAGTTTATGTTTTGAAGCTACTCTGCAATTGATTTTTGCTCATTGATCTTACATTCTGCAAACTTGCTGGAGTCACTAATTACTTCTAGGGTATGCTTTATGGATTTTTTATGGTTCTCTATTTATATGATCATGTCACTTATAAATAAAGACTGTTTTGCTTTTTCCTTTTCTAATTTACATGCTTTATTATCATTATCTTACTTTTTTGAACTGACTGGAACCTCCAGTGCTATATTAAAGAGAAAAAGTGAAATTGGACATCCTTGATCTCTTCCTGATAGAGGAAGAGAAAGAGCGTTCGGTCTTTCACCATTAAGAATGATGTTCTTTGTAAGAAAAAGAATCTAAGAATAGGTTATTCATAAATGCCCTTTGTCAGGTTGAAGAAGTTTCCTTTTGTAATTAGTGTGCTGGTCATTTTTATCCTAAATGGATGTTGCAGCTCACAATTTTTCATATCTCCTTCTGTACTATTGAGTAATCATAGAGGCATCATATTTCTGTGTTAATATGATGAAATATATTGATAGCTTTTTAATTGTTGAAGAAGCCTTGCATTTGGGGGCTGAAGTCCACTTAGTTATGTCATATTATTATATCAGTCAAGGTTTGATCAGAGGAAAACAATCAATATACTTAATACAGTCTACAGGATTTATTGTAAATTTGACTGAGCTGGTTAAACACTTTCTGTATTGCTTTTACTTCTATCTTTGGTGCTGGGACAGGCCCAAATGTCAGAGAACCTGTCGGAAGAGACTCCGTATGAGCTGGAAGAGCTGTGGGCTTCAAGGCTGCCCCAGGAGTTCCACCTGCTGGCCCAGGATTTAGAAAACTTGGGGGAGGAGATGGCAGAAGCTGGGGGAACTGCAGGCTCTTCTGCTGCTCCCAGAGCTACAAACTGTCGTCCTGGATTTAGAAAAGCTGGAGGAGATGATCCAGCAGGAGTTAAAGGAACCAAGGGCCCAGCTTCTACCAGTGCCAACAAGATCAAGCCAGCAGATCGGTGGCAATGTGCGTGCTCTGCCACAGCACGGGGCGTCCCCACATCAGCCTCCCACGCATCAGAACAAACATGGCTACGGATTCGTTTCCACCTTCCAAGTCTCAGGCGAAATGTTTCTTCAGGCCAATGCTATTTTAAAATTATGAATAGATAAGAATTCTGAAAAATGAAGTTCTAGCTTAGCTAAGTTGACACAACCCATATCTGCCACCGCTATCCCTTTTAGACATTGCTTAATTTGATTTAATACTATTTTGTTAAGGATTTTTGCATCTGTATTCATGAAGATTTGGGCCATTAGTATCCTTTTCATGCAATAGCTTTGTCTGATTTTAGTATCAGAATAATACTATCCTACAAAATGATTCAGAAAGAATCCCTCGTCTATTTTTAATAGATCATTTATTCATTGGTTTGATACAATACCAGTTTATTTAGTTTCTTACTGAAATTGTCCTGTGCTGTGCCTTTGACATAATCCCATCATTGTGGGTGCTGTTTTGTTTATTTGTAACACCTCCTTACTGTCTGGCACTACAAGATACTGCAGGCTCATCTTGTGCATTGCCTACCCCAGCCCTAGAATTAGCTATTTTCCTAAAGACTCCTAGCTCTTTTCATTAGAGAGTGGTGTTAGAAACCAAGATATAAATGGTAGATATATCTGTTTCTACAAAGGTCTCATTGCTTTTAGGTTCCCTCAGCTGACAGAGAAAAGAAATATATGTGTGCATACAAATATGTGTATTTGTGTATAATATACATGTATATATACAAAAAATATGTGTGTAAATATATATTTACAAATATTTCTATATGTGAAGCTGTTTATGCATGTTAAACTAAATGTGAGTTCCTGAGAATGTCCCCAACCCTAAACCAGCAGCACACGAATCATTCTAGCCTCCTACTATGATCTGGATGTCCCCTCCCCAAATTTATACACTGGGAATTTAATCTTTATTGCAGTAGTGTTAGAATGTGGGGCTTTGGGGGAGGTGTTTGTATCATGAGGGTTCTGCCCTCACAAATGAATTAATGCTATCATAAAAGGGCTGGGCAGAGGGAAATTGGTCCCTTCACTTTTTCTTCCACATAAAGACATAGAATTTCTCCACTCCAGAGGATATAGCAACAAGGCACCATCATGGAAGTAGAGATAAGGCACTTTCCACACATCAGGCCTGCCACCACCTTCATCTTGGACTCTTACTCTTCAGAAATAAATTTATGTTCTTTATAAATTACCTAGTCTCAGGTATTTTGTTATAGTAGCACAAACGGGCGAAGACAGATACTGGTACCAGGAGTGGGATGTTGCTTAACAATTACCTATGAAATATGGCTTTGGAAATGGAAAATGGGTAGAGGCTGGGACAGTTTTGAATTACATGATGGGAAGAGCCTAAATTTCTATGAAGGGAGCATGAAGGATGATTCTGGTGATTTCTCAGAAGAGAAGACCTGTAGGTAAAGCCTCAGACTACTTAGGGATTACTTAAGCAATCAGGAACAGAATATTGGTAGGAATACAGATGGTAGAGACTATTCTAATGAAGCCTCAGATGGAAATGAGGAGCAAGGTATTAGAAACTGGAGGAAAGGCCATTTTTGTTATAAGGTGACAAAGAATTTGGATGAATTGTGTCTGTGTCCTGGCACTTAGAGGACAGCAGATTGAAGGAGTGATATGCTAGGATATGTTGTGGGAGAAATCTCCAAGCAGCAAAATGTTCAGGGGGTTAGTATGGCTTCTCTTAACTGCTTTCATAAAATATAAAAAGAAATTATTTGAAAACATAACATGATAAAAATGAAGTAGAATGTAAAGATTTAGAAAATTCTCAGGTTGGCCACATCAAAGATAAAAAAGTGTGCTTAGGAGAGAAAACCAAGGGTTTTAAAGGAGGGGTCTGGGGCTTGCTGCTCAGGGCCTTTGGGAGGCACAAAACCTGCTGGTGTCTTAATCTTGAACTACTACTCTCTAGAACTGTGAAAAATCAATTTATGTTTTTATAAATTACCTGGTCTCAGTTATTTTGTTATAGCAAAAAAATTTCCTATGCTTCAGCTACTCAACCCTTACTTTTCTGCTAAACCTCTTGTAAACACCAATCTTTTAGTATCTCTATAGGCTTCCCTTTTCCAGAATGTTATGTAATTGGAATTACAGTATTTAGCCTTTTTGAGATTGGCTTCTTTAATTTAGAAATATGCATTTCAGATTCATTTAAGATTCTCTCATGTCTTGCCATAACTTGATAGCTTTATGGTAAGTCTTGAAATCAGGTGGTATGAGTTCTTTGTTCTTCTTCCATATTGTGTGGATTTAACTTTTGATGAATCAGGCACTGTGCCATGTATGTTTTATCATGTATCTCTTTTAATCCTCACAACACTTTCATGGCATAAAATACTTTAAATAGCACTTTATAAAGATTATAAACCATGCCATTCAATCTTCTCTAGGTACCATGAGTTTGGTAAATCTCATATTCACAATTTTTGATTTTATTAACCAAGACACCAAGTGTCCAATATAAGTTAATCATTATGATTTTGCAGACAGAAGAGTTGATGAGCAGCACCATGAGCTAAATTCTAGCTCTGTCAGTTACTATATACACAGTCCTGGTAACATATCCTTTCAAAAAATTTCTGAAGCAAATTATAATGAATAATGGAACTGTTCTTCTCAGTGCTTATGCGCTCATATTGGCAAATTTGTCTTCCCACCTGGAAGGATCAATTCCAATGACAGGAATGGCAACTCTGAGAGGATGTTGGATTATGTAAAACTCTGGCAAGTTCTCATGAAAACATTCTGGGAAACCAGCCTGCTTGCTTAATGGCTTATCCCCTTGGGCATCCGGCCTCCTGGTCTGGATGCCTTTCTAATTGTAAACAAAACAAATTTAGCAAGCTCCACCTAATTTCTTGTGGATTATTTATCAAAAACCACCTCCCAATTCAGCATGGCTGCCATTCCCAGGGTGGAGGTGGGGGAGCTGTGCTGTGAAATTAGGAAGCTGAGTAAGGACAGAGGTCCTGCACTGTGGCTCAAGGAAAGGAAAAGCCATTGACACAATGCCACCAACCCTTCGGCTCACTTAAAGTCACTGCCTTAAATGCACAGCATCTGGGAATAGAATAATCCTGCCTACTCTAGCTTTAAAGGTGAATTTTGCAATTTTTGAAAAGGTCCTTAGAATCACATTGCAGAATTAAAGGGTGTATTATAATTATCAATATCAATAGTAATAAAAGTTTATTAAAGGTCATTAAAATGAAAGGGGATGGCTCTAGATCCCATCAATCTGAATTGACTCCCTCCTCTTGTGTTAATTAGAAAACTCAGATAATGGTTCTATGGGGGAGTAGAGGGAAAATTTAATTACGAAAGTTTAATGGGCCACTATCTACTTCCTGCCAGATTAAAAACTGATGATTTACACAATTTTAGATACTACCACAGGCTTTTCTAACAAAACATGTTGCAGAGTACTGTAAAAGTTTACTGAGAACATTCTATTCATTTTAAAACAATGCCAGCAAAAGCCACATTTGCATGCTCCTTTTTAAAACTTAGGCCACCGTTAAAGGAGAATATTCTTTATTAATGCTTATAACCTTAAAATAGGTGGAAGTCAGAAAATATAGACTGTTCTACATATATAGGTTAAAATTCTCAGAATTCAAATGAAATCTCTTGGAACTGGGGCAAGGGATACATATTGGGGAGAGAGAGATTTTAAGCCACCAAGGAAAGAGCGTATGTCTTAATGTTTCTCAGTCGTGTTTTCCATGGAGAGCTCTCTTCCTGAGCGTCAGCCTGTAAATCATTTCCCTGATCCAGGCTGCCTGTGCCCGACTCACAGTGATAGTCTCTACTGAAAAACATGGAATTTAAAGGATGTGGATGCAGAGAAAAGAAATGATGACACAGAAGAGATGAGAAAAGGAAATAAGAAACAGCTCATTCTTGCTCTGATTTATTTGTAAGTGGTATAGGATGGGGTCTTGAGGAATTCGTTTTTCATCTTGGCTCAGAAAATGTAGGATATCCAGAACACTTACATAACACACAAAGATTCTTATGAATTTAACAATGAATTTAGGATTGTTAGCAAGCACCATTCGATATGGTAGACACCACATAAATTGAACATTTAAAATGTTGCTAGTCCAAATTGAGATGTGCTGCAAGTACGCCAAATTTTGAAGACTTACTATTTAAAAAATGGATGCGAAATAGCTCACTCATAATTTTTATGTTGGTTACATGTTGAAATAACTGATTTATTGGATTAAATAAGATAGATGATTAAACTTTACCTGTTTCTTTTAGCTTTTCTAAAAGTGACTACTAGAAAATTTAAAATTAAATATGTGGTTAGTATCCCATTTCCATTGGAAAGTACTTCTCTAGACATCTGATAATGGCATTTGCGGGGGAAGTGGTGGATTCTGGGATGGAACTCCAGCGTGGAGGATAATTTTAGAGATCACCAGGACTCACCTTTGAAGAACAGAAGGGTGAGATCCAGCTAAGGAGCAACAAAAGAGGGCAGAGAAGTATGATACCAGCACCACACACACACACACACACATGCACACGCACACGCACACGCACAAATAAAATGAATAGAACACGTGTTTATGTTCTGTCTTCCCTACTATTCTTTGACCATGTGTCCTGAGTGATTGAGTGAGTGTAAAAGAGACGCATGAGCCTAGTGTTTCTTCAGTCCCGGTTCCCTTGAGCCTCCCACAGCATGGGAACCTTTCCTATAGAGCGTTATTCTAGAGCTTGAAGAGCATTCACCAAGCTAGCTTGGTCGCTCCATACCACACATTAAACAAACATCAATTATTCTAACACTGGAGAAGATGCTGCCTCTGTTGAATTTATAGAGACTATACATGTGCATTATAATGTTTTGGGTGCTATATAAGAGATTTTCACCATGAATGAGTTTTGCCACATACAATGATTTCTCTGTATGAAAAAAAGTTCTCAAACAAAAGGAAAATCTAGGGAGTGGGTTACATAGGGAAATAAAAGTTATCCAGAGTTCTTACATCATATGCCAAAACAAGTTCTACATAAACTAAGCACAGATAGTTCAATACAAAACTTAAAACACTAAAAAACAGAACAAAAATAGAAGGATGAACTTGGATTGGAAAATATATTTTTAATGCATAAAAAATAGAGAGACTTTCAAAGGAAACATGGATAAATTTAACCAAATAAAAGTATAAAGCTATTGGATGTAAAATAAAGTCAAACAATTAAGATGGCAAAATAAATATGACTGATAAGAGGATAATATCTTCAAAATATAAAAAGGCCTGTTTAAATGAGAAATACATTAATTCCAGTTTGAAAATGAGAGAAGGGATATAAACTGATAATCTAAAGAAGCAAAAGTACAGTGAAAACATTTTGGGATTTAATTTTACTTCTTCTTCTTTTTTTATTTATTTATTTTTGTGTGTGGTACTGGGAATTGAACCCAGGGCCTATGTCTGAGCTACACCTCTAGCCCTATTTTTTTTTTTATTTTGAAACAGGGTCTCACTAAGTTTTGTGGAGGGTCTCACCAAGTTTTGGAGGCTGGCTGCAAACCTGTAATCCTCCTGACTCAGCCTCCCAAGTACTAGGATTACAGGCATGTGCCACCATGCCATGGTTTAATTTTACTTCTAGTTAGCAAATAAATGGTAATTAAATAACAATGAAATAGTATTATTTGTATGACTAAAAATCATAAGTAGATTGTTAATAAAATAGTAGTGCTTAAGTAAATTATTGTACATACAATGCATAGAAAATTATGTAAGTTCTTTAGGTTTTTAAGATATATTTTCAAATTGTTTTTAAGAATGGGGAAATGCTTTAAATAAAAAACAAGCTCCTCTATTATATGTACTGTATGATCCAATTACGTAAAATAAACATAAATTCTAATTGGAAAAAGATTTGAATAATAAAAAGTAAATATCATTGATGAGTAAGATACCTCTCAGTTGCACAATTATAAATGATTTTTATTTACACTCTTAGATTTTGAAGATTTTCTATGATGAGCATGTATACATTTATTATTCAAAAATTATTTAAGAGAATGTATTAAGATATTCAATCCAACTAGATATTTAAAAAATAAAAATTATGTCAGGAACCTGTTACCATTTTTTCCCTTTAAAATTAGCAGTGGGTAAGAGCAATGGATAAAAGTGGGTGTGGCGAGACAGAACCCCTGGCAGAAATGAAGAAGGTGACCATGTATCCAGAGCTATCTATACAGCATGACTACTTTCAGACACTCATCATAAGGAATCAACCTAAATTGGGGCAAAGATTCTTTGTACCAAGATGCTCACTGAAATTAAAGTAGAACACTAGAAACAACCCAAATACACAACACTGGCGATTTAGTTCAGTGAAATTCAACTATGCCATGATCTACAAAATAGTCATCACAAAGGCATCTGGGGAGTGCTATCAATGACACATGGGAAATGCAGCGTTCCATTGAGAGCAAATATTAGAATGCAAAACTATATATACTGATAATATAATCATGCAAAATATATTCTATACTGAGAGAAGAATGAAAGGAATCAAGGCAAAATGCTAATAGTTACCTTGAATTATATGGTTAATTAAAATTGTTTTTTCTTTATTATATTTTTGTGTTCTAAGTTTGAAAAGCCAGGGAAAATATTTTTAAATAGTCTGGTTTTGGTGGGCAGTTCTCTAAGATGGTCCTCAGAGGTTGAGCTGAGTGGCCCAGGAACTGAGGAATCCATGAGCCAGAAGAAAGACCTACACTGTAGGAGCTGTGGTGGGAGCTGCTGCTGGGGAAGCAAGGCCTGGCTGGAGTCACTGCCTCTAGGAGCAGCTGTTAGGAGACTTCCTCATCAGTTCAGAGGATGCCTGGGAGCAATGTATGAAGTCTTTCTGCAAGAGGTAAACAGGCCTCTCCGTTCTCAAGTGGTCAGCTACCTTTTTAATGTTCAATTTGTCCTATTAGGGAAGAATGAAAAGTAGATTTTTCATAATCCTCTGCAAGGAGACAAATTTTTTTTTCTTTTGGCAATCTGGTGGTTTTGAAGCCCATTCTAGATGGTACCTTTGATATCCCAAGTAATAGCCTGGTCATCAAATTCTAACCAGAATTGTGTGGGGAAAGAGAGTTGGAGGCAAAGGTTATTTAAATGCATGTTAATTTTTAATGTTCTCATTTTCACAAGTCATTTAGATTATGTAGACCAGTGTTCTTCACCATGTTTTATCTTATATACCATCAGCCTCCTTATGTAGAAATTTTTCCTTAAAATTATATAACACCCTAACATACTAATAGTATATTTATAATAAATCATATATATGTATGTGTGTATATATACTATATATGGAAACTATGTATGTAGACAGTATGTACATATAAACCTTACACAAAATAGATATTTAAAAGGAATGTGATAAAAATAAAATATTTATAAATAATTTTTATTTCTTGATGATATAAAAGGGCAGACTAGAATAGACAATACAGCTGAATATGCTTCATTAGTTTTAAAAAATTTTGGTTAGTTATTTGTAATATAGTGATTCGAAGGTCTAGTTGAAAGCCTTTATTTTAGTGTGGAGTTTTAAGGTTGTCATTTCTGGAAAAGAGGTGCCTCACAAAGAAAGACAGATCCAAATGGAAGAAGTTTATTCTTGGCTCATCTTATTTTCAACCCCAAGCTCAATTATGCAAAGGTATTTATTGTTGGCAAGACTGTGGGAAAACAGACACCCTCATATATTGCTGGTGGGAGTGTAAATTGGTACAACATTTATGAAGATAATTTGGCAGTATCTTTCAAAATTACAAATGCACGTGCTTTTTGATCCAAATATTCGACCTTATAATAATTTATGCAACCGTCATACTAACATGTGTGTAAAATGGCACATAAAACATGCGTATCCAAGACAGCATTGTTTGAAATGACAAAATACTGGAAACAGTATAAAAATGTACCCTGTGTGCTGCATGCTGAAGTGTATGCACGCCTACAATTCAGCTACTGGGGAGGTCGAGGCAGGAGGATCCTGAGTTCAGGACCAGCCTGGGCAACATAGCAAGAACTCATCTCAAAAAAGAAAAAAAATGTAGCATGCGGGTTTTGGTTCAATCACTGTAGACCCATTGAAAGAAATATTGTGCAGCCACAAAAGAGAATATGAAAATTCTTTATGTATTGATTAGAAACTCTCTCCATGACATAGCAAGTAAGAAAAACCAAGGTGAAAAATATTTATGGGATGCCATAATATTTGGGATGGGATGTTATAATATTTCTATTATAACAGCAAAGAGTAGGAAGGGGAGCATGACATCACAGCGTCTTTTTATATGTGCAGAGTATATCTCTGGAAGGACCACAAGACACGGGTACCTTTGGTCATCTCCAGAATTGAGGATTGAAATCAAGAGTGGAAGGATGACTTGTCATACTTTATGCTCTTAAGTGTTTTAAATTTGTACAGTATGAGGGTGTCACCTGATTAAAAAAATTATGTCATTGAAAGGACTAGTTTTTATAATATTAGCCACATTGGTAAAATAGTATAGCATGTCAAGTGTAATATCCTGCATTAGCAGATGACCGCCTGAGGCATGTGCTGTCAACCCTCCTACTGCATGGTTCTTCACTCTCCTTTCAGGATGCAACAGGTTCTACATGTCTCATAAGGTGTAAAAAATCAAGCAATGTCCATCCCTATATTAAAAACCAGTGATGCCTAATTTTTATAACATATATGTAATAAATATAAATAAAAGTTGTATTATTATTATTTTCTATAACCAAGGAATTCTCACAAATTCTCTGTATGCAGGCATTTTGCTTTGGGGACTACTAGTTACAGATCTCTCAAAAGTCACAGACCATTGATATAACAATCAAACATTACCATTAACTAAGGAATAAAAATTTAGTAGTGTGTTCTACATATTAGTAATAGCCAACTTTTTCCATGACACAAATTTGGTAAAGTAAAAACTATACACCAGGTCAGTGAGAAGGTAACAGATACTCACAAAGTCTTTGTGCCATCTTCTCTCTGCAGCACATACAATTACTACGGGCTACATTCACATCACTTTGGACATTAAAATGGAATAACTGCGTTTGATTAATCATTTTACCATCAGAAATATTTTTCTCTAAAGAGACATTTATTCAAAAGACAATACAGGAGACACCCCAAAGCAAAAATAAAAAATAAAAAAAGAAAGTAGAAGAAGAAAAGCTCACTCTGTGTTGTGTTGTTTCTTTTTCTAGCTAGTTTCCGACATTCCAAACTGAAGGATTTTGCATTATAAACCCAGGGCTGGGTTGTCAGCTCTAATTTAGGTAGCTGTAGACAGTTTTCCACAGCAGTTCTTTGGCCTGAAGCCGTCTATTTGACTTCTAGACACCACTGTGTCAAAGGCATGTCCTTGAACATTTCAGGAGCAGATAGAGTTAGGGGTTCACACCAGAGACAAGATACCCAAAAGTAAGACGCCAGGCAAGTGGAGCTGTGTAATGGCAGTAGATATTAAAACATCCTCATAGTCTTATAACACATTCAATGAGTCCAAAAACCCAGATGCAGCACAGAAAAACAGTTATACTATGAATGATTTATAAGTATATTGTAGGGAGCTTTTTCCAAAGCACTGCCACATTTCCTAAGAGGAACATCTCAAATAAGAGTATAAGCTGAGAAAAAATTGTCAGGTATCCTTCACAAGACAGATGGTCTGCCTTTCCCACATTTTCATTGGTGAATGCTCAGCTCCAAATCAGACTTGCTCTTCCCACATTGCCCATTTGACCAATTCTTAGTCATCATAGATTCACCTGGATTGTACCTTCCTCAGATTTCTCAAGTTCCACTCCAATTTCTGGCTGTGCAGAACTAATGTTTTATTTCCTATTCCAAAGACACTTCTGGCCAGCATCTATTCTTGCCAGCATCTTGGTCTTGCAACCTAGCTTTGTACACATGTGACTCCCCCACTGGAATGAGTTTCTCAGACAATGATTATGCCTCAGTCATGATTGATTTATGTTTGATTTTCTAGTGCCTAGTGCTATGCCTGACACTTTTGCATTTTTCATAACAAAATTTTAACGTGACTGAATGTTGTGGTTAGATATAAAATGGCCCCTTGAAGAGCTCAAAAATTGGTATCTGGAGTTGATTAAGTCATAAGGGTTGTAATCCCAGCGGCAGTAGGGTGTGGCTGGAGGTGGCCCCTGGGGGTGTGGCCTTGGGGATTGTATAAATGGTTCCTCCTCCCCCTGGCCTCTCTCTTGCTTCTGGCCTCCAGGACGTGAGGACCACAGCCCATGTGCTCTTCCTCTCTCTGCTTCCCACTGCCATGCCCTGAGATCCACAGTCTCTGGCCTCACATGGACTGAATCCAAAACTGTAAGAAAATAAAACCTCTTTCCTCTAAGTTACATGATCAATCTTTTAGATTATAGCTGTGAGACTGCTGACTAGAACAATGAATAAATACAATCTGATCTGGTGATATACACATAGAATTCTTTCCTCCCAAATATTTTATATTACTTTGATTTTTCTACTTACCCTTTAAGCAACATTTTCATGTAGTCATACCTACTATAATTATTTCAGCTATAAATACTTCATGCATTCATAAAGCTATGAATATATTTTTGGCCTATTAGTTCAGATAATGGCGGACACTAATAATCAGCGACTAGAAAAGAATGGACACTGATTTTAGAACCACTTTCTCTAAGCTATTGAATAACTTCTATTATGAACATTTTCCACCTCCAGGATCTGTAGTAAACAAGTTATAGTAACCAAGGACAATCAGAACAAAAATTAAGTTGGCAGATTATTTTCCTTGTAGCTTTTCAATTATTCTTTACCTGCTCCTTACCTCCCATTGCCAGACTCTCTGTGCCTTTCAATTCATTTCCCCACAAATGCCTATTGCATGTTTTTGTTTTGCCTGGAAATCATTTAAAGAAAAGAAAAGAAAAAAAAACCACCTCTATGAACTTATCAGAATTTAATGATAATGAGTATTTTCATTTGAATAGAAAAAACATTACTGACAAATCTAAAAGGAATGATATTTGAAGATGAAAGTATAGTGGAGGATAAAAATGTCTTCATTGAATAAATGAGATGGTATGGTATGGTAAAAAGAATCTTAGACTAGGAATCAGGAGATCTGGATCTATCTCTCACTGACTTACTCTTTATATCATAGAGCCCAAGACATGTATTTGGTACAAATGGTTTGACAGTTGTGCTGTCCCTCAAAGTGCATATGTTGAAACCCTAATCCCAACGTGATGGTATTTAGAGTTGGGATCTTTGGGAAGTAATTAGGTCTAAAGGGTAGAGTCCTCATGAATGGGAGTAATGCCCTGATTAGAAGAGGCCAACAAGCTGCCTAGCTCTCTTCCTCCCACAGGAGGATATAATGATAAAGTGGCAGTCTGGAACTTAGAAGCTGGCCCTCACCAGAATCCAGTCATGCTGGCACCCTGATCTCAGACTCTGAGCCTCTACAACTGTGAAAAATAAGTTTCTATTGTTTGTAAGCCACTCAGTCTTGGTACTTCGATATAGCAGCTCAGACTGAATAAGACATTTGATCATCTTTTAGTATCTCTGATTTCAGGGTACATCTAATGATCAGTGTAATGTCATAATTACATTGCCAATTTTTTATTCTTTATTAGAGGTGCATAAATAATGGTGCATCATATAACCCACAGCATTTTAGACTCATTAAAACATGATGATGTTTGACAATTCATCCATTCACAATTTCAATTTTCCATGTTCTTCCATCTTTCAAATACAGTGGATCATATTAACCAGTATGGGGTAGATGCTATAACCTACTGTACTTGGTCTTAGGAACTCAGGAATAATTCCTACCCTAAAATTTATAATCATGTAAGAATGAGGAAGTGAGTCTGTATACCTGTTTCTTTGGTGAAAAATGAGGAAGTTGAAATGGATGATTTCTGTCTCAGTCAATATTCTCACTGTATAACCCAAAAACAACTGGCCACACAACTTAGAGGAAGGAATATTCATTTGTTCACAGTTTTTTGGAGATTTTGGGGTTCAGTACATGTGAGGCCATCTGTGGAGTTCAAGGCATGGTGGCAGGAAGCAAAGAGAGAAAGAGAGTCTGGTTTCTCACATCATGGAGACCAGAAATAAGTGAGCAAATAAGCAAGGTGATTCAAAGACAAAAACACACTCCCTAATCCCACACCCCCTAGAAACCCACCTTCTCCAGCCACACCTCACCTGCCTAGGTTACTGCCCAGGAAACCCACCACAATGGATTTACACACTGATGAGATTACAATCCTCATGAGTTAATTACATCAACTCTGAACATTAATACATGAGCTCTTCAGGGGACATTCTATATCTCTAACCATAACATTTTCTAACATGGAATTTAACATTTTATGATCTTTAACAATTACATTATATGAAAGCTCTTTGAAGTAATCTTTTCTAGGAAAACTTTTTTTTTTACACCGCAACCATATTTAATGGTAGGAAAGGACACTAACATATATCATATGCCAAACACTGTAATACTGTTTCATATATATTAGTTCCTTTAATTAGTATACTTCTGTTGGACCAGTATGATCCCCACTTTGCAAAACAACAACAAAAAGCAAGAGTAAATACTTTAATGAATCTATAAGAAAAAAATAGTTCAATGAGTAAAAAGTGGGGAATCTCAAATGAGATATGAACACTGTAAAAAAGAATGAACTTGAAATCCAAGAACTAAATCAATATCTGAAATTAAAAGTTAGTTGAATGGGATCTGCTACCCAATAGCAAATTGAACAGAGGAGAAGACCCAATTGAAGTCATCTAAACAGGAATAAAAAAAATCTGGAAAAAAATGAGCAGAGATTATCGACGGATAGAAGATCCAAGATGGCCACCAAGGGAGATACGACGCTATGACCTCTCTGAGATTTGGATCTCAATCGCCATGAAAGCAACTTCTCCACAGGAGAAGAAAAGCAACAAAACTTGAAGTAAACAACGACAAGTTTGAAACGCGACAGAATCAAAGCCAGAAGACAAAACAGAGGAAAGTAAAAAGCTCCAAGTGCCTTACCTAAGGAAAAGCGGCGGCGGCATCTTGGCCAGACCGCGCCGGCCCTCCTGGCATCGCGGCCCCACACGCTGCCGGCAGAGAAGCCAGAGACCTGCTGTGAGTCCAACTGCAGATTAGCAGAGACGAGAGCAAGCAGCGGCTCCTCCACACTCGACACACCAAACGGCGGCGGCCACAGCGGCTGCAGCGGCGCCATCTTGGCAGCACCTTGCCGGTGGCTACCAGCATTGTGGCTTCCACACAAGACCAACGGAGATGCCAGCGACCTGCTGTGAATCCAGCAGCTGTAGAATAGCAGCAGTGACGGCGAGCAGCGACTCGCTCCATGCCACACAGACCCGAACTGCTGCGTCGGCGGAAGCGGCGGCGGCGCCATCTTGGTCAGACTGCGCCTGCGGCTGCAATGCAGCTACCGGCATTGCGGCTTCTGCAGGCCACCAACAAAGAAGCCAGGGACCTTTTCTAAAACCAGCACTGCAGAGCATCAGCGACAAAAGCCAGCAGCAGTTCGATCCTTGCTCAGCAAAGTCCCCAGGGCGTGGAGGCCTGACCAGAACCTGCAGCAGCGGCTGAGCCCACCCCCCAGAGATTAAGAGCATTGCTCAACGAGACCGTAAGTCAATGAGCCGCCCCAGAGGGAGACCACCCAGCGTGGACACAGGGACTCCTGGGGTCTGTGACGGTGGGGATTGCCCCGGCAGAGGTGGGAGTGGGGTCTGCTGTGGGATGTGGTAGATGTGTCGATAAGCAGACAGTCCCTGGTGACATTTGGGTGGGACAGACTTGCAGCCCGTGGGTCGCAGCACTCTTGTAAAGTCCCCGGGGATCACCACAGGACATACAGCTGTGGTACCTGGGGAAAATTGGACCAAACCAGCCCTCTCTGTGGAAAATGTGGAGTTACGTGTTTGCACAGAATCAGGGCAAAGCGACACCCGCTGCTTCTGTAGTCAAAGAGAGACACAAGCTCACACACCTACAGCCAATTGATTTTTGACAAAGGGGCTAAAAACACCCACTGGAAAAAAGATAGCCTCTTCAACAAATGGTGTTGGCAAAATTGGCTAATCATATGCAGAAAAATAGAAATAAACCCCACTTTCTCACCTTATACAAGAGTCAATTCAAGATGGATCAAAGACCTAGAAATCAGACCAGACACCTTACATCTACTTGAAGAGGGCATAGGCCCAACACTTCAACACATAGGCACAGGTAAAGACTTCCTCAACAAGACCCCAAAGGCACAGGAAACTAAAATGAGGATCAATATGTGGGATTGCATTAAACTAAAGAGGTTTTGTGCAGCAAAGGAAACAATCAAGAACCTCAACAGAGAGCCGACAGAATGGGAGAAGATTTTTGCCAGCTACTCCTCTGATAGAGGACTTATATCTAGAATATAGAGAGAACTTAAAAAAATCACCACTAAAAAAACAAATAACCCAATCAAAAAATGGGCAAGTGAACTAAATAGACACGTCACAGAAGAAGAAATACAAATGGCTCATAAATGTATGAAAAAATGTTCAACATCACTAGCAATCAGAGAGATGCAAATCAAAACTACCCTGAGATTTCACCTAACCCCAATTAAAATGGCAATCATTAAAAACACAAACAACAGCAAATGCTGGCGAGGATGTGGAGAAGTAGGAACTCTACTACACTGTTGGTGGGATTGCAAATTAGTGCAACAGCTTTGGAAAACAGTGTGGAGGATCCTCAGAAGAATGGGAATGAACCTACCGTATGACCCAGCAATACCACTTCTAAGCATCTACCCAAAAGGACTGAAACCAAACTACCAGACTAATGCATGTGTATCTATGTTTATAGCTCCACAATTCACAATTGCCAAACTTTGGAACCAGTCAAGGTGTCCATTGACAGATGAATGGATCACAAAACTATGTGATATGTACACAATGGAATTTTACGCAGCCATAAAGAACAAAATTACATCATTTGCAGGGAAATGGAGGGCACTGGAGAATATTATGCTAAGTAAGAATAGTCAGTCACAAAGAGTGAAAAGTCGGATGTTCTCCCTAATATGTGGAAACTATGGAGAATAGGACTTAGAAGGGAACCCCAGACAGAGAAGGAGAAAACTAGTTGAGCAAAGAAGGCGACCTAACTGAGGGAGATGGGAGGGGGGAAGAGGGAAATACACTAATGCACATGATGTGTACACACAAACTTATCAGAGTCAATCACTATGCTGAGCACGGAAAGGAGGGAAGGGGGAGGGAATAGAGTGGGATTTGAGGGAGGGCTAAATGAGCAATGTGTGCATGCATGCTTCTGATACCCTGACACATATCAAAACGTA
>PVJS01036668.1:0-20336 GCA_004027185.1 Glis glis | reverse complement strand
AAGAAGGGAGGGAGGGAGGGAAGGAGGGAGGGAGGGAGGGAGGGGGAGGAGGGAGGGGAGGGGAGGGGAGAAGAGGAGGGGAGGGGAGAAAAGATCCCTAGCAGAGATACAAGAACCTGTGCCATGCAGGCACAACAGAAGGCACAACAAAATATGATTTTAAAAAATCACACACACACACACACACACACACACACACACACACGCACACACAAACAAATGTGTGTGTATGTGTGTGAAGAAACTAGAAAATGAAGAAATAACAGAGGGAGATGGAGAACCAATTTTTAAAGCCAAATTTATGCAATCAAAAAGTGACTATATATATATATATATATATATATATATATATATATATATATATATATGAATGAATGGGAGGTCAGTGAAGGCTTAAAGGGGAAAACGCCCTGACTTTAAGCCTTGAAAGTTGACGAAGAATGTGAGCATAAGCAAAGTCCATGGTATTTGCATCATGTTTTGTATTGTCACCAAAGCTTCTCCAGCCTCAACTTGACATTCAAGACCTTTACTAAGACATTTTCCTAAGGGTAAAGAATTTCCTCTCCTTGGGCTTAACAAAAAGATGGCTTTTTGGAAAAGAAAAGAGGTAATTTTAGAAAAAATTCGCAGAAACATTTTTGAATTACAGGCTTCCTGGAAAGGGTCCTCGATACATTTTAAAAGATTTCACATTTGCTTTAACAAGCCATCAAATAATTCCTCTAGGTAATCTTCCCAAGCAACAAAGAGTGGTTTCCAATGCATCATTTCTTCATGTACATTAGCTAAACAGCAGTAGTACTCAAAAGTAAAATTTCCCTTTAGCTTAGACTTTATTACCTGAACTGTACTTTGGCAATACATCAAAATAAAAAAAAAAAACCTTCCAAGTACATGCAGAGGTTCCTATAAGAATTTTAATAGGTGGTTAAAAAAACTCTTGTGTTTTTAAAAAATTTAAATTGTATGCTCAATGCAAAATAAACAAAGCAAAGAAAAAACCAAAATGGAAACATCAGTGAATATTTCAAATGGCGACTCTTCAAAATGGAATTACTTCCTGCTACCCAGACATCCCCACTCCTACCACCAAATAGATAGATAGAGATTTGATAAAAGTAGATATGACTCAAATGTCCTAATGGCGATGCGTCCCCAGGCTTAGAGCCATTGATTAAAGCACTTCGACTCTGATAGGATTCTCTCTGCCATAAAATTGCCTTCCTAGAAAATGTAGTAATCCTTTTTAAAAATGTCTTTGTTCCCTAGGTCCACAGATAGGCAGCTTCGGTTTTTCAGCAAAAAAGCTGAGAGTTTGGAAAGTTAATCCATGAACCGGTACAGGGGAGACTATAATGGGCAATGTAAGGTACAAGATGGATTCTCTCATACTCGGGCTTCCTTCTTGATAGTGTGGGGACACGCCTATATAGAATGCCAAGTAAGCGTGCTTGAAATGTGAATTCCAGTGCCTACTAGTGTATGCTGTGAAGCGTCGGCACTCCCAACTCCCCTTGCACATGAACTTAGAAGTAGCACCATCGACAGCCTGCTCACGGAGTGCTAAACTGGGTGCTAGGCCCAGGGTCACCCAGGGATTGTGTCATAACATAGAAATACCACCAGGACGGCCGGGCGTGGTGGCACACGCTTGTAATCCCAGTACCAATTTGGGAGGAGGAGACTGGAAGATCCGGGTTCGCGGCCAGCCTCAGCCCTCTCTCTCTCTCTCTCTCTCTCTCTCTCTCTCTCTCTCTCCCGCCCTGTCTCTCACTCTCTCTCTCTCTCTCTACCTAGTGAGGCCCTCCGCAACTTCGTGAGACCCGGTTTCAAATTAAGCATGAAAAAATAGGGCCAGGGGTGTAGCGCGGAGGTAGAACGCCCTTGGGTTCAATACCCAGTACTGCAAAAAAAAAAAAAGAAATACCACCAGGAGAGTGCTGCGATTGCGTCCAGCTTTCGGAAGAGGGAACCCAGGCTCACCCATGCCAGAGCACTTCCCCAAGGTCACATAGCGGCCAAAACAAGATTGGACCCTAGATTTACTTGCCTCTGAAGTCTGAGCTCATGGCCACTCTACAAAATTGCTAAGACTGTGGGCCTGTATATCCAGCAGCTTCACTATTGAATCATTTCTAGAGTTTCCTCATACTGGATCTTCACAAATAAGCATAGCCTAAAAACAACCATTAATAAAAAGGAGTGAGGATACTTTTAAGGATTATCTCCTATATTCTAGCCACATAGAGCTGTAATAGGAGATAAGAAACCTTCTTCAGATTCTTACACAATGCCAAGCTCTGGGAACTGCAGCTGCCTAGAACAGCCCAAATGCCCCGAGAATTTAAGAATTCAAGTGCAGGGAAAATAATAAACAGTGCAGTAGGAGAGGTAAGTATATTTAAGTAACTTCGCCTCCTACTAGCTATATGACTTATGGCTCAGTCGCATTGTCTGTAAAATGGGATCATGAGAGTAATTGCTTCATAGGGTTGTCGGAAAAACAAGAAAATTGGTCCACATATGAAGACCTCGGTTGATGCTAATTATTATTTATAATGAGCAGAAGACGAAGTTCAAGGCCCAGCTGGTTACCTAGCTAGACGGTAAGCTTAATCTCACTGGGCCTTCAGTGCCCACTTCTGTGGAATAGGGAATTTGGATTCAATTAATGTCTCAGTTCTCTTCTGTACAAAAATTATAAGAAAAATTCCTCCAAAATACTATGAAGAAAAAAGCTACACTCTGAATTTTTCTCTGAGAATTTATATAGCATCACTCTGAGCTGTCTCTACTAACAAGATTTCCAACTTCAAGGAACACTACAATTAATGACTAGAAAATAGTTATAAAAAATACTTAAGGATTGCATAAAACACATCAGTCTCCATCAGGAAAAGGTAAGTTTAATTTGATGGATTAGCGTTGCCTCCCATTCAGATTTAAGATTGGACACCAGCCTACAAAGAAGGCCACAGATAAATCCTATCAATGGGTGGACCAGAAGTCAGAGCAAGCAGTGTGTGGTCTGGATCTGATCAACACAGGCAGTTTTATTTATTTTCCTTTGAGTGTTTTATTAGTCACTAACATTTTAAAATTGGAAATTTTAACATTTTAAAAATCTGAATTTCCACATTATCTTTAAAAAAAGAAAAAGAAAACAGAAGATCCACTAAACTGAAGCAACATTTTCTCTGGGCCACCATCAATGGGAGCTCAGTAGCACAACCCCCAGGGGTTTGAAGCACATTTCCAGTGGGTCACACCCTGACCTGACTGACCTTGTATTTTATTGGCTTGTAGAAAGATTTTATGGTACTCGATTTAATTCTTGCTTTTCATTTCCTCTGAGACTTCAAGGCCCCAACCACTCTCCTACATTGAGAAGAGATGGAGAGAGATCCCTAACATGAGTTTCATCAAAGGAAATGACACAGAAACTACAAGAAAAATACCTCACTTCAAAAAATAAAACAGAGGCTACTTTTACTTGTTCTAGAACCTTTAGAAACTTCTCTGCTGTTGAAAATAAACAAAAATAGATATGGACATAGTCAAGTACACTTTGATACTTGAGGTGGTGATAAATACAATCCTGGGAGGAGAAAAGGTTGTATTATTTGGTGACAAAAAAAATTTTTTTTTGGTTCCAACTAATTTACTTAATGTCATTTGTTTCATTAGATCTCAGGACTTTTTTTTTTTTTTTTGGTGGTGCTGGTGATTGAACTCAGGGCATTCTACCTCTGAGCTACATCCCAGCCCTTTTCATTTTTTATTTTGAAACAGGGTCTTAATAAGTTACGCGTGCTGGCCTCGAACCTACAGCCCCTCTGTCTCCACCTCCCAATTACTGGGACAACAGATGTGAGCCTCTGCACCCAGCTGATCTCAGGTCTGGAGATAAGTCACAATAACCTACAGCAAATGGGAAGACATGTAGCTATACAGATAGCACATTAAGGTTTTACCATACTAAACCATGAAGAGCGATAGGACAGAAATGGTCCTAATACTGAACTACTATCCAGAAAGTGGCTTCGGTTTCTGTTTATTTTCATTTGAGGCAGGTACAGTCTAACATCAGTTGATAAGAAACCACCAGAAGCATAAGTGAGCTTATTCGGTGACTTGGGGAGCACTCTGCAGCTAATCCATTCTGGCAGGCTCACAGGGGAACCATGCCTGGCAGGGCTGAAGCACCGCAGGAACCTGAGGGAGCTTTTCCTATGGCCAGTGAAACCGCCTGGTCACACCTGCTCCTGACTGCTTCGAGGCCAAAACCATCTCTGCCGCCCTGAGGAGTGGAACTCGGGGGTCTCGCTCATTTGTCCAAGCTCTGGGGTAGTCACAGAGCTGCGTCCCGGCACGCCTGGATCTGCCTGCTGCTGCCTCTGCAGCTCATGTTCCAACGCGGGCAGGGTGGCTTCCACCTGGACGAGCACGCAGACCCGGCTGCTCTGTCTTTGTAAAAGATGTCAGCCCCACCATCTGCTTGTCTGGTTTGCAAAGAGAATGGATCTGGGCTTAAACCAGCAACAGAGACTAAAATTTTCCAGGTTCTGATCAGAGGGGACAACCTCAGATCATGTGCAGTACAACTTCCACCAAGCCCAGCTCAGGGAAGGGCAGGTGGGGCGGGAGTATGGGATCCTGAGTTGCATCCGTTTACAAATATGGCACCAGGAGATTAGATTCTGGGACCACTTCAGTATCCTTGCAGAATTGATGTCCTTGATACTCCAGTCTCCCTGCCCCAGCGCTCACTGGCTTTCTCAGGGAGAAGAAAATGAAATCTACTTCTGCATTTTTCATAAAAGCTGTGCATTGCAAACGAAATTCCTTTCAGTACTCAGTGCCAGATGAGGCTGGGTTCCCGTGGAATTCGTAGGCATTCTCCTTCCTAATAATGAGCTTCTCTTTTCACTGCCAGGAAGCTGAGGACAAATGTTGGGCGTAGTTACAGCAACTCTGTCAACCATTAGGGGTAGTTGGAGTTTTGATTTCTTTTTCTATTTCTTATTCCCTCTCACTTTTACCCTATTAACCTTGTCATCTAAAATGATTATTATCGGTCATTCAAATGCTGATGATAAACTGATTGTCACATTTCTAATATTATTCAATAAAAATTAAGCGGCTATTATTACAATATGCTGATATGACAGAATGACCTCATGGTTGTTTTTAAGAAATGGGTTAGTGCCTGGTGCAGTGGTGCACGCCTATAATCCCAGTACTTGAGAGGCTGAGACAGGAGGATCACAGGTTTGCAGTCAGCCTCAGTAATTTAGTGAGACCCTCAGCAACTTAGGGAGACCCTATTTCAACATTTTAAAAGGCTGGGGATATAGCTCAGAGGTAAAATACACATGGGTTCAATCCCCAGTACCCCCCCAAAAAAAGAAAGAAAGAAGGAAATAGATTAGTAAATAATTTCATCTATGATTTTCTTTTGACATTCCAGAATGAATGCTTATGAAAAAAAAAATGAAACCTTCTTGAAACTCCAATCCAACACATAAATTAGCTTTTTTTAAAAAAACAAAATGTCTTTTCCCCTTTCCCTGCTATTTCAGGCAAACCAGCATTCTATTTATGAGTGGTAGGAAGAACTGCCAATGATTAGCCTGGGACGTAAGAATTCTGAGAAGCGTTCAAGTCAGCACGGCTCACAACAGAATACAGTTTTGAAAGCTCTTGGCCTCCAGTCAGGCCAAATCATTCCATACAAAGAGAAATTTTGGAAATCGTATTTCTGTTCCAACTGCAGGATAGACTGAGCATGGCACAGAGAAACGTGAACATCATGCATAACCTCAAGAAAGAAGAACGATTCAAGTGATTAAAGTTTAGGATCTCCACGAAGGTCTGTTTTGATCTGGGCAAGAGTTTTCAGCCAACATTTGCAGGCCGTGGGAGTAAGGAAAGGATACAAGGGAAGGGACACTTCCAATTTTATCTTCGGTGTTTCACTTCTTGTGTGAACCTTCAGGTTATTTTCATCGAAGCCTAGAGATTACTTTCCTTTCGAGTTGAACTACAAAAATGCCGGGGGAGAAAGAATCGCAAGCATAAGTGGTTGTATAAGGCCACAGTAGAGAGAAGGTTTTTGGCAGAAAGTAACTAAACAAAACTTATGGAAACCTTTTATTCAAGGGATCTATCATTGTTTAAAAAGACACATGTTTTTGAGGTATCTAGCATAGTATCTAGAGTGGCTGCCAGGGGCTGGGGCGAGTGAGCGCAGGGACACTGGTGCAGAGTTTCAGTTTTGTACAATGGAAAGCACCCTGGGGCTGAATGGTGTCAGTAGTGACACAGTACGTGTGTGCGCTTAATGCCACCGACCTGCGCATTGAAAAATGGCTAAAATGGCAAATTTCAAATTGTGTGCATTTTACAACAATTTTTTAAAAAGGAAAAAAAAATCTAAAAGCCTGGAAATTAAAGTGTGAGAAACACAATCGAAAGAGAAAACAGAGCACAAACCGATGACCTCTGGGGTCCAGAAGAACCCCTGGTAAACAACCTGATAAATGGAATGGACCAGGACGATCAAACACAACAAAACTGCGGGACAAACACTCTGACCCGAATAACAGTGGCTAAATCTGACTCATGATTGCTCAGCACATGAATGGTCACCGTCCCAATCAACTAAGCACATCAGGTCCTCCGGGATGAGAGCAATGTGGGAACAAACAAAATATACACAGCGGCGCAATAAAGGAGCAAACCACGCTCGCACCTCCCTCTGAACTACAGTGCCTTTTTAGTGCCAAACAGCTCTTCTCTACCCTTACAAAATCTGCCCTTGCTCAAAATATAGTTGAGGATAGACACATAAAAACTAGCAGGAGAGTGCAAACTACCCATCAGGCACTGTTGTCAGCATCTCGCATCAGCATCAGCTCCATTTAACCTCATAGAAATCCAAATGTAAAGGCTCTAGTACCCCCCTTTTTCCAGTAAGGGAAACTAAGGCACACTCACAGAAAGCTTCAGGAACTAGACCAAAGTAGCAGGGGCTACAGAACCCAACTTCCTAGGGGAACTCTTAACCCAGTATGTAATCCTGCCTCACAACAGGGATCACGCCTCTAGGCAAACCCCAAAGAAAATGGAAAATGAATTCGTTAATCCACCTATGCATGTCAACTGGCAGTCACTGACTTTTCAACTCGGAAAAAAAGGGGGAGAAAAAAATTTTAGGCATAGTTTTCACAATCCCAGGATCCTCCTGGGGTAGCAGTAGGGGGAAAAAATGTACCCAGCCATAATGAGCTGACTCTAGGAACATTGAGATCCAGACCTTTCAGGAGCAATAATGAAATCCGTATGGAAAAGAGCAAAGGTGAAGGTGGGCAGCTAATGATGTTCAGCAATCCCATCATCTGCTGGGGCAGACCTAGGCTTTGCCCCGGATCTGTCTGTGATGGTATCACAAACTTGTTGAGAAGGAATCCAGCACATGCGGTCCATGTTGGAAACACAGACCACCATGCTTCAAGTCCCCTGGGGAGAGGGATGGGGCACCACAGTGGGGAGCCATCTGGAGAGCCTGGTGACACCACTGCAGGGTACCCTGTTCCAGAGCATCATCATAGCTCAAAACCACGATGGCACATAGGCCAGACTGAGAAGGCAGAAGTCTGATCAGACTGGTCCATGGGGCCCTTAGCTCTGGGCATCGGGACTATGTGGTGTGAAGGCCATCAGTCCGTACTCCTCCAGCAAGTTCCTCCATGTGAGTCAAGGAAGGAGTCCACAGGACCAACAGAATGCTCCTATGTGGAGCTCATACCCTCCCTTCTTGACCAGGTACCCAGGATCCCAGAATTCCCTACCCAAAGACCCTGAGTCCCCTCCCAGGGCGTTATGGTTAGATATAGAATGGCCCCTTGAAGAGTTCATAAATTGGTGTTTGGAGCTGATGTAATTGAGTCATGAAGTTGTGATCCCAGAAGTGGATAAATCCATTGTAATGGATTTACCTGGGTGGTACCTGGTAGACCGGTTGGGTATGGCTGGAGGAGGGTCCCTGGGGGTGCGGCCTTGGAGACTGTATAAGGAGTTCCTCCTCCCCCTGCTCCCCCTCTTGCTTCTGGCCTCTGTGATGTAAAGAGCCCAGCCCATGTGCTCCCCTTGGCCTCCCACCACCATGCCCTGAGATCCACGGTTCCTGGCCTCACATGGACTGAGCCTGAAACCATAAGAAAATAAATCTTTTCTCTAAGCAATGTGGTCAGATATCTAGATGATGGCTTCAAGAATGCTGACAGATACACAGGGCCTGTGCAGGCCTTTTCTTTGGGTCTGTCCTCCTGTCTACGTACCACACTGTGGATGTGCACACACACCTGAAGGCATGATGGCATGGGGGAAGGTGAGGTCCAAGTTGCCATCTAAGGTGGTGCTGATGTGCAGAGGTGCACTCTGGGTTGTCTGCCTGCCTGAATGGGTCCCTTGGGTTGTGGGAGAGAGAAGGGTGGGGGTGATCCAACTGGGAGGGCCTCTATCTGTCCCCTTGAAACAACTCTATGAAAGGTACAAATGATGAGAGCTGACCTAAGTCTTGCTACCCAGAACACAGAAAAGTGCCAGGTGGGAAGACAGGCTCAAAACATATTTGTTGCCTGATTAAATGAATGAATGAATCAATGGATCAATGCAAGCATGTAGCAGCAGTGAGTTCCTGTCCTCCATTTCAGCTATCCGTAGGAAAAGATGGCTTTGTCAACACGACACCTATCACCCTCTGAACTGCACTCATGTATATGAGATGCGATGACTGGAGAAACAACAAGAGGACCCGAGCGTAGGCTGGGGAAGTAAAAGGCTCCATAATACCCTCCAGGAACCAGGAGTTAAGCTGCAGAAGACATTTTCTCTTGGTGAAACCACAATTCCCTGAAAGAATAAGTGAGAAAGCTAAAAAATTAAATCCCAGAGGGTCACCTCGGCTCACCACGAAACCATGACTCAACCCAAAGTAAGACTTTTCTCATCAAAGTTAAACACTGCATGTCAGTTCCAGAATGCCCATTTTCCCTTCTAACCATTTAACTTTCAAAATACATGAGGAACCTAAATCATTTTCATTTGTATGCATATTATGAACATGTTGCATGGCGTAAACACAAATAAATGGATGTTATTTATCTCAAGGGAGAATTATCTTTTTGGATTATTCAACACAATCTGTTCACCTATAGACTCCCCTACTCTATTTTTAAACGCCTTCCAATCTCATATGTCTATCAGTTGTTTTATGATCAGCTTTGCAAACAACTATCAGAATTGTTCAGATGCCTGATAGTGTTAATTACTGTGAAGCCCGTGACATGTTCATAGGGTGCGCCCGACGCATTTTGATCGCAGAGGCACAAAAGCATCTATATCAGTTGGTCCATTAAACTGGCCTCGACACGCGATCTCTTTATTCTCCTGATGTTTGCAGTTCTTTGAGAAAAATGAACAGCCTCCACCATCCATACTGCAAGAAGGATAAATCACAGCTGAAATCTCACCCCAGCATCGCTGTTTATGTGAACGCCATAAACGCAATCGCAGGGAAAACTGCAATTGATCCGCGAGGCTATCCATTATTAGCTATTACAGGACAGAAAAGGCACAAATCTTTCTCATTAGACCTATTTGTTTGTGAGAGATCAGATGTCCCTGGAATGATTCTTTTTCCTTGGATTTATCTCTGTTGTCGCGCTGGCCTGTTGTGCATTTGTCTTCATCCGTGCGCCCTCCTCCTCCATCTCTCCTCTGTCCCTCCTTCCTGTTGGATTCATAATCAGCCTGCCTCATCAAGGCTTTGCCTTTTTTTCCCTTTCCACAATTAATCAATTTCTTACTGTGCATGAACTCACATTGTGCATTTTAATTCTACAAAGGTTACTTTTAAAAATAAACATCTTAACCTGATGACTTTAGAAAATTCATATCTAGAGATGTACATATTGGTGACCCAGAGACCAACTCACAACTACTCTTACAAGGAATTCTACATGCTAGACTCATGTAAGGTCAGGTAGGTCACGTGGGGAGGGTGTTCACGTGTGTGTATACTGTGCATGTGGAGACAGAACGTGGAGAACTAAGAGGTTGTGCTAGATGCTGGGAAAGAGCAGCCAACAAGATCCATATGGTCCCAGCCTGCATACAGTTGATATCCTAATGATGAGTACACGCGGTACGCTAGCCTGCACTGAGGATGGCGCTGTGACTGAGAAGCACAGGGCTACTGTAAGAACACATGATGGAGGGGACAGAGCCCAGATGTTGGGAGGCAGAAAAGCAACATGGGAGCTGAGGCCTGAAGGGCAGACAGGAGTTAGCCAGAGGCAGACAGCAGGGAAGAGGTTCCAGGCCGAGGGGGCTGCCAGCGTGAGGCCTGAGACGTAAGTGAGCGTACCGCTCAGTGATGAGAGTTCTCACCACACCAAAAAATGGGGGAAACGATGAGGCTAGAGCAATGGCTTTGAATTTGAGGACACGGGGCTTGTCAGATTTGTTAAGAAGTTTGGATCCTCTAATAATGCTATCTTAATTTAAGACATCAATACAATGTGGGGGGAGCGAGGCAAACAGTTCCTTAAATTCCTATGGGAAAGTCATCATGCAAGAATAGTCCTGAAATTCTTAAAGAAAGGGCTGATGATAAGACCCATACTTCAAGTAGAAAAATGTAATCATATGAAGCTTTAGATCAAAAGTACAGGCCGGGCGTGGTGGCGCACGCTTGTAATCCCAGTACTTTGGGAGGCGGAGACCGGAGGATCCGGGTTCGCAGCCAGCCTCAGCTCTCTCGCTCTCTCTCTCCCTGTCTCTCTCTCTCTCTTTCCTTAGTGAGGCCCTCCGCAACTTTGTGAGACCCGGTTTCAAAATAAAGTATAAAAAATAGGGCCGGGGGCGTAGCGCGGAGGTAGAACGCCCCTGCGTTCAATCCCCGGTACCGCAAAAAAAAAAAAAGTACAGTACTGGTGTGTAAATAGGCAAACTTACTAATGAGATGACAGATCCCCAAATACGCTCAAACACAAAGGTGGTCTACCAATACAACCAAATTAGCGAGGCAAAGGTAGAATTAAGTAATTAGTGGTGCTGAGCAGCCCTGTGCTAGCAGCCAGGCCCAGTGGTGCATACCTGTAATCCCAGCGACTCGGGAGGCTAAGTCAGGTTCCAAGTTCAAGGCCAGTCTGAGCCTTTAGCAAGATTCAGTATAAAAAATTAAATATTTTTAAGCCGGGCGTGGTGGCACACGCTTGTAATCCCAGTACTTTGGGAGGCGGAGACCGGAGGATCTGGGTTCGCGGCCAGCCTCAGCTCTCTTGCTCTCTCTCTCCCTGTCTCTCTCTCTCTCTCTATCTCTCTCTCTCTCTCTCTCTCTCTCTCTCTCCCTGTCTCTCTCTCTCTCTCCTTAGTGAGGCCCTCCGCAACTTCGTGAGACCCGGTTTCAAAATAAAGTATAAAAAATATGGCCGGGGGTGTAGCGCGGAGGTAGAACACCCCTGCGTTCAATCCCCGGTATCGCAAAAGGGGATTGCGATATCCCAGGTATCACAAAAGGGCTAGGGACTGGGAATGTGGTTCAATGGTAAAGCACTTGCTTTGCATGTGTGAAGTCCCTGGCTCAGTTCCCAACACCACAAAAAGAAAAAAAAAAGGCTGGGGGTGTGGCATAGTGGTAGAGGACTTGCTAGCATGCTTGAGGCCCTGGGTTTGATCCCCAGTGCTGGGGGGAGGAGGGGGCATAAATTATGTTAAGACACCAAATTGGCTGATTGGTTACCATGATAAAATAATGCAACATTTGCTACATCACCTCTGATGTTTTAAAAATCCAGATGGAATAAAGTGCAAAAACATGAAATAGTAAAAGAAAATATAGGTAATCTTTTTCCTACTCTTAGAGAAGGGAAGATTCTACTTAGCACATCTATAACATAAAAGTAATAAAGGAAATAATAAATTTTACTAAAAATAATTGATTCCGCTGTAGAAGAAGAAAAGGAAGAGAAGGGGATATCATAATCCATAATTGACATCAGAAAATATTCAAAAATATTAGGCAAAGGACAAATGTTTCTATTGTTTAAAGAGATTTTTGAATCAAATTTTTAAAGCCACCATAAGCCTACAGAAAAAGAAAATGGCTAAGGGATATGACAACATAATTTACTGAGAAAGAAATACAGGTCGCTTACAAACATATAAAAGATTTTCGATCTCGATCATATTTACAAAACTGCAAAACAAAACAACTGATATGCCATTTCTCAGGAATCTGATTGACAAAGGTCAAAAGTTTAGATAACGAATAGTATTAGCTTAGTTGTAGAAAAGCAGGCACTCCCTGGGTTGGGTGGGGGATTAAGATGATTGGACCTCTTTGTAAGACAACTTGGCAATATCTATCAACATCACAAATGTCTCGCGAGGATCCTTGCAATTCAAATCCTTGGCACTTTTCCTATAAGTAAAATCATGTGTGTATGTAAGAACTTCCAGCCAGGTTGTTCAATAGGAGGCTAGTTAAATAAAGCAAGGGCTGCATAGATTACTGTGTGGCTATGAAGGAAGCAAGGTCCGTGTACACAGGCTCATCTAGAAACATTGTTTAGATACATTCATTGAAAAACTACCAGTATGTAGCAGAGTAGATATAGCATGCTCTTATGTGTGTATTAAGAAATAGCTATATACAATGCTATGCATGTAAGCAGACTATTTCTGGAAGGAGATAAACTAAAACCAGCACTTGCTCCTGGAGAGGGAAGCGGGGCTGAGGGATGGGAGGACTGGAGTATGTGTTGCAAAGGAAACTAACTTTTCATAAGACACTCCCTTATGCTGTGTGCACTCTCTTTGTGTTCAGCTATTACTTTTTTAAAAGTTCATTATTAATAAAATCCCACACAACAGAGTTCATGCATTTTAGAGAAAAGATGTGCAAAAATCACTCTAAAGAATGGGAAAGGCTCCCAGGCTTGAGAAGTCTTGGCTAAAGGCACTAACCTTTCCAAAGAAAGAATGTGTCCATCAGAATTGGTGCTAGGCAGTGAATAAAGAAGAGAAAAAGGAGTGTCCATCCAGGGGACACAGGTCTGGGCCAAAGTACTTCAAGTTCTACATTCTCTTTGTGAAGGCGCTCCCATTATGGAGATGGATGCCTCCAGCAAGCTTAGCTTAATGCCACTGAACATTTTAAATGCAGAATTAAATGCCCTTGCTCTAATTCCAAGATCACCAAGCAAGCTTCCAGTTTTAATTTGTTCTCCTTTATAGATCTGCTGGTGTAGAAAGAGACTGCTATGCTGATCTGAGTATTCTGGCCCACATAATAATTATATGCCTCTTTATACTGCAATATAATGACAATCCGGTTTTATTTTTTAAAAATACTAAAAACAAACAATGGAAAAAACAACTTTGTACATTAAGAGACACAGGGAGCCCCAGGCAGTTATAAGCAGTGACATGATAGGATATGCTTTTTTTTTTTTTTTGTACTGGAGATTGAACTCAGGGCATTCTACCGCTAAGCCACACCCCAGCCCTATTTTATTTTTTTATTTTGAAATAAAGTCTCACTAAGTTGCTGAGGGTTTCACTAAGTTGCTGAGACTCACCTCAAGCCTGCAATCCTCCTGTCTTGGCCTCCCAAGTACTGGGATTACAGGCATGCACCACTGTACCCGGCAGGATCAGCACTTTTAAAAGACAATGCTGGCCACAGCCTGGCCTATGGGTAGAGAGAGGACAAGACCAGAGGCAGGGATGAGAACTAGGAAGCTGCTGCAGCATGTCAGGCAAAAGACGATAGTGGCATAAATTATTTTTATGTCCACATTGATTTGATGTTTGTTCCCCTCCCACACTGCAAGCTTGGTAAGAAGAGACCGGTCAGTCTCTCACCATATCCCAAGTACTGAGCACAGTACTGGGACAGAGAAGACCCAGACTGATATCTGAAGAAAGAGAGGGAGAGAGAAAGGAAAGGGGGGGATAAAAGGAAATGAATAAATTTAAGAAATGTGTAGAAAAATGAATTGACAAGATGTGATAAGTGAATGAATATTGGGGTTAAAGAGAGGGAGGACAGCTTCATATATGGACATAGGATTGTTGGAACCGTTCCCTTCATCAAGCATCCCTTTTGTTCTCCCCACCTCCCTCCCCAAATCCCCTCCCTCTATTCTACTAGGATCTCTCCTCATTTATCTGAAGTCCCTTTCGCTTCCTATTTTCTCTCTAGCTTCCACATACGAGAGAAAACATAAAACCCTTTACTTTCTGAGACTGGCTGATCTCATTTAGCATGATATTCTCTACTTCCATCCATTTTCCTGCAAATGGCATAACTGTGTTCTTCTTGAGGGCTGAGTAAAATTCCATTGTGTGTATATGCCACAGTTCCATAACCCAGTCATCTGTTGATGGATACCTAGGCTGGTTCCATAGTTTGGCAATTGCAAATTGTGCTGTTATAAACATGGATATGAGCTGGCGGTGTTGGTGCACACCTGTAATTCCAGTACTAAGGAGGCTGGGACAGGAGGATCGCAGGTTAGAGGACAGCCTTACAAATAGTGAGACTCCCATCAACCTAGTGAGACTCCTGTGTCAAAAATTTAAAAATAAAATAAAATAGGGCTGGGGGGGTGTAGCTCGGAGGTAGAATGCCCCTGGGTTCAATCCTCAATACCAAAAAAATAGATAAATAAACATGGAGATGCATGTATGACTATAATAGTCTAACTTCAATTCCTTTGGAAAGATATAGCTGGTCATTTCAATGTTATGAACAGGAAAGGGGAGAGAGCTGGGTGGGATTCAGAGAGAAACACATGAGGTGCTGTGTGCATGTATGTATCTATCACACGGAACCTCAATGTGATGTACAATTACAATGCACAAATAAATGTATATCAAAAAAGAGAGGGAAGAATCAAATTTCCTGCCTGTGTTACTGAGTGGACCCTGGTGCCATCTATTAAGATAGGAAATACTGCATGGAGACTGGCTTGGGGCAATGATAATGAGTTTAGCTTGTAAATATTGAGCGCGCATGTCCCACCCCCATGCACACTATCACGTATCCAAGTGGGGGTTCGGTAGGCAGTTGGGTATAGGTGTCCACACATCATCACTGAAAGTGTGTGAGAACATAGACGAGGATATCACAGCATGAAGATGACAGCAAAAGTCATGGATAGGGCGGCGCAGCCCAGGAAAGTCCAGGAATGGAAGCAGCTGGAGGACAGAAACTCAAAGGACGTCAGCTTTTAAGGGAGAAGTAGAGAAAAGGGAACCCATGACTACGATGAAAAAGCAGCCATCAGAGGGGGAGAGGGAAAACGAGAAAAGCGGGGTGCCAACAAGGCCTAAGGGGAAGGATGCTTCAAGAGGTAAGTAAGAAATGAAGCCAAGTTCAGCTGAAAAGTCCAAGGGAATTCGGACAGAGGAGTAAGCCCAGGAAGGTCTCTGGGGACTGTGGCAGAGTGAGTCTGGAGGAGCAGTGGAGAGACTGGATTAGGAGGTGAGGGAACAGAAGGAATGCAGATCAGCCTTCTGAGGCCGGGCTCTGAAAGGAGAGGAGGAGGGAGTGAGTAGAGAGGTGAGAGGAGGAGGGAACAGCTTTAAAGGACATTTTTTTGAGATGGGGGAGACCTGGTTCTGCTTAAATGCCAGTTTTTAGATGTCCAGTGGTAGAGGGGGAAAAATCAATGATACATATGAGAGAAGGAAAGTTGCTGATAGAGAAAAGCATGACAGGGTAAGATCTGTAATGGAGGTCGGGTGGTTGGCAGCCGCAGCTAAAGGCCCTCTGATCCCCCTGCTGTAACCAAAGGGAAAGGTTGCTTGCAGTTGATCGCAGCCTAACTGTAATGCAATTGCAATGGGTGTGGTCACAAAAACATCAAAAATTATCAGAGAGAAAATAAGAAAACTCAGTCAAGTTACTGCCACTGCAGAAGGTAAGGATTGGGGATCGCTCTCATTCCAATCTACACATCAATGCCCTCACTCTTCAGATGTGAACGTGTCCATCTCTTCCACTCCACACAAGCTACGGAGGGGCCCCTTGCCTCGGCGGAGTACTCTATAACCTGTAGCATCCCAGCATCCTCAGTAACACTCATGCCAACTTAATGCTTGTAAGGTTTGAGTTAGATGGCCACCAGTGCACGTGACAATCCAGAAGCAAGAGGCAAAGTCTTCTAGCCAGGATGAAAAGAATATTTGATGGGCAGAATGACAAGATTTGGTCTCACTGACATCTTGTGCTATAGTTGTCGCTGAAGGTGGACCAAAGAGGCAGGCCAGTGAGAAACTCCCCAGAGCTTCAATCACAGAAGCAGACCAGGCACGGGCTGAAAACGCCGCTGCTGATGTGTGAACACCTGAGTTAGCTGATGCGATTACTTAAAGTGTAGTAGATAGTCAATGATAACAAAACTATCTCCAGAGCCAGGTATGGGGGTGCACACTTATAATACCAGTACCTAGGAGGCTGAGAACAGGAGGATGACAGATTCGAAACCAGCCTCTACAACTTAGCGAGACTCTCAGCAACTTAGCGAGACTCTATTTCAAAATAAAAAAAGGGCGGAGGGGTGTAGCTCAGAGGTATAGTGCCCCAGGTTCAATTCCCAATACAAAAAAGAAAAGAAAAGTATCTCCAGGAAAAAATAAAAACTTGCTTCTATTAGTGGGACACAATGGAGGGGCTGCCATTCACGAGGGCAGAGAGCTGAACTGTGAAGTCGGACTTGGAAACAAACCCCAGGCCAGAATTCTGGGCCTAGCCACCAAGAGCGCTGGAGCAGGCTCTGTTGACGCAGGGTGAATTCCAGAGCAGGAAAGGGAACACATGTGTCTCCCCACCCAGGCTCTCTTCAGTTACTCCAGGTTCCTGTACCCATTGGCTCTCTATCTGTGTAAATTTCATCCAACCCAGGTTCAGCAGAAGCAATGGTAGTCTACCCACAGGTCATCCACCTAAAAAGAGCACACAATCCAAGATTTGGAAACACTAGTGTCTGACTGATTTGGACCAGCAGGATCTTTAAGGGCTTAGCATCCGTGTAGGTCCCAACCCCCTGATTCAACAGGAGGACACTCAGGCTGGTGAGGGCGAGTGCTCACCCAGGATCCCAGTCCCTGACACTGTGGGAATGTGGATATGAATCATGGCTTAGTCCATTTCCTAGTGCCATAATTATAGACCAAAGGCTGGATAGTTTATAAAGAAAGGTTTACTTAGCTCACCGTTCTGCGGGGCCAAGAGCACGGTGCAAGTATCTGCTTGGCTTCCGGTGGGGGTCTCATGCTAAGGGGAGGTAGGTGTGTCCAAACAGAGCCACATGTGTGAGAGGGAGACAGAAGGGAGGCCGGCCCCTTTAAAGAACCCACTCTCATGCTAATCCAGTCCCTCAACAAACTAAAGAGTGTGCTGGTTGTGGGTCAGTTTGTTCTTGAGAGGTACTTAATTTTCTTTTATTTTTGTGTTTTTAATCATACCTTGCTGGGGAATTTAGAGGCCATCATGTCAATCTCTCTCACCCAGTACGTCCTACCCCTGCATACATGTTACACAGAGGAGAAAGGCAAGACCAGGGAAGCAAAGCGACCTGTCCTACCATGAGCAAGAGTCGGAGAGCCAGGCACAGGCTCCTCTGCCACCTCGCAGCAAGGGACTGGAGGACATGAAGTGGAAACAACTCTTGCTACAAAGCTTAGAGTTTAGAAGGGCCTATCTTTTTAAATTGTGCTATAAGCCAGATGGGTTGGCACATGCCAGTCATTCCAGTACTTGGGAGGCTGAGACAGGAAGACCGCAGGTTAAAGGTCAGCCTCAGCAATTTGGTGAGACCCTGTTTCAAAAATTTTTTTAAATAATAATTTTTCACTATAGTTCAGAGGTTGAAATCCCCAATTCCAAGAGCTTTTGGTTTAGATTACATTTTTCATTTATGTTGAAAATTGATCAAAGAATCAGAAGATGTATGCAATGGTTCTCTGACCAACCAGGTTGGCTAACAAGACTGCCATGCTAACGTTTTCATACTTCACTCAGAGGAGAGGTCCCATCAGCTCTTGGCCAAGAGAACTCCAGAACAATGGACAAAATTAAAAGAGTCGTTTAAGGAGGTACATTCTCAATTATTAGGAAAGCTTTACAATTCAAAATAATTAAATTTAAAGGATCACACAGAGTAAAGTTTTATCATAGATTTATATAATCATAGACACATGGTACACACGCAAGTATTGTTCTGGATATGTGTGAGTGTGTGTGTGTGTGTGTGTGTGTGTGTGTGTGTGTGTGTGTTCTTGGGATATGATGATTACAGGAAAGGATGAGGTGCTAAAAAGTAATTAGTCCTTATTTGCAATAAAAAAGGAACTCTAAATATTGTGTGGTTCATAGTTTTATTCTATAGAAGAAGATGCATTATTACTAAAGGTACCCAAATTGTGTATCTCGTGTGCGTGTGTGTGTGTGAGTTGCTGGGTTGAACCCAGGGGCATTCTACCTCTCAGCTACACCCAGCCCTATTTTATTTTTTTTGTTTTGAAACAGATTCTCGCTAGTTTGCTAACAGTCTTGCTGCAGTGCTGAGGTTGTCCTTGATCCTCCTGTATCAGCCTCCCAAGATCTGGGATTACAGGCATGTGCCACTATGCCCAACTCCAAACTGTACATCTCTTAGTGGTTTAACAGTACAAAGGAACTGAATGGAAGTGAGTGGGGAGAGATAATGGAAAAGAAAAGTATAAGATGAAGCTCCAGCACACCTCCTTCCCCCAACCATGAGGTTTAATCTGTGAATGTTTATTTAAATCCCCAGACCTCTCCTAGAGTTGTCTGGACTCTTGTGGCCAAATTGGGTCAACCAATTAGCCCAGTACTAACAGAACCCTAAGTAAGACATAGATAGGGCACTATCCCCAATTACGTTCTGCTTGATCAGAGATCCAGGCAAACTAATTAACCTGACAGTCCCTCAGAGGCTGTCAAGGCCACCCCACCTCCTTCAGAGTGAGGTTTTAAACCTTGATCAGCAAATGCCTTTACGGTGCCTTTCCAGTCCCCAGGGAGAAGCCCTGTGTGGAACCAGAGGTAGGTCCCAGAAGTGTGTTCTTACTGATAAAGCCACACAACACGGTTACTGAATGAACTGTGGGTGTGGGTCACCTATCTTGAAGTTTGCTCACTGGCTCAGCATCTGAGCTCCATTATCAACCTTGGGCACAAGGGGAGTCAAGGGAAAGAGAAGTCAGGGAAGAATAAATACTCTCTGGCCACAGGTTTTTCACAAAAGCTAGCAGACTTTGTATGAAGGGCTATGGATTCCCGCACTTACAAAACAACTCCAAACTGAGGGAAAGCTCCAGGGGCAGCCATCTTTATTCCTCTCTGTCCTCTGCCCTCCCTCCACTGCCAAACCACCAAGATGGCCCAGGAGGCCAAAGGTTAGCATCCCTCATTGCTGCCAACTCAGAGGGCTTTCCTTGCAGCCCAAAATTTGTGTATGGGTTGCCTATAAAAGAGGAATGTTTGAAAATTGTTTTAAGAAAACAACACAGCAAAAAAAAAAAAACTAAACAAAAAATGTATGTCTTCCTATGCAAAGATGCGGTCATTGTTTTGGGCTCAGTAGCTCATGCACTTTTTATATACTTTGTCTCACACGCAGATAGATATGTCTTCCCATTGCTGACACTTCTCAAATGGTGGGCTGGAGTTAGACACTCACTCTGAAGACAAGGAACACAGGGGAGGCACCCTGAAGTAGAGGCCAGAGCCTTCCTTTGGTTGCTAGGAGAATCCAAAATGCAGTCCCCAGAGCCTTTAATGAGTCCCCTTTAATGAGTTGCCTTAGGCAACTCTCTACACTGCCCTACGTTCATGGAAGGAGAGGTTGGAGCTGATCATTTCTAAAGCCCCTTATCTTTCTGTGGTCCTGATTCAAAGTGTCCCTTCTGAACACTGACCCTGTGACCCTGGACTCATTAGCCCAGTACTAACAGGTCACCAGCCTTGTTAACAGCTCCTGTTTAAAAAGACACAGTTTGGGAAAGTTCAGAGCAGACACTAAAAACATGCCCACCCAACACTATGACGCCAAAGGTGTTCAGATTCACACACTGCCGGACTCTGAGCACCATGTGCCACCTCCTTCCTTCACAGCTGTATCTCCCTAGCTGGAGTTTCATGGAACTTTGGAGCCAAGAGAAAGTTGTCTGAGCACCAAATCCAAAGCCCTCAGTTTACATCTGACAAGTCGAGGTCCAGAGGCATTAAG